>PVHP010006884.1:0-58559 GCA_004024765.1 Zapus hudsonius | reverse complement strand
CATGGTGAAGGCGCAGCTCCTGACAGCATCTTCAAGGAGGGCCTTTGGGAAGAGATGGATCATGATGGCCTTGACTTCCTCCACAGAGCCCTCTATTAATGGCTTCAAAACCGAATGGCTACTGGGAGATGGTTGGAAGGTGTGGGTCACTGAGGTGTGTCCCCAGTCCCTTCTGGTCTGTCTCTCTGTCCTTCCCAGTCACCCACAGGTGGGGAGCCTCCTCTGCCACATCTCCCACCACCATGATGAGCCTCAGCTCAGCCCCAGAGCAAGGGTGGATGAGGGACAGAAACCTCGTGGGAAAGGCTGCCTTTCAGGCCTGGGTCCCAGCGGCACGTGGAGCTCAGCTTCCTACCGTCAGGCAGGAGGCTTGGGAAGCTCGGTCCACGGTCCTGATGCCCTTGGATTCCTTGGGCCCCCAATCCGCATCTCTGGGGGACATCCTGAGAATCAGCACTACGCACACGGCCGCCCACATTCTGAGATCCAGACCCTCCAGGATGTCATTCTGCATCACTAGAGATGGAGCCAAGATATTAACCAACAGGCCCAATCAAGGTCCGATGCATAAGTAGAAAACTGCTTCAAAAAAGGAATGCATTCTGTCTTAAAAACAAACAAACCAACCAAAACCAGGACCGGGTGCCTTTAATCCCAGCACTCAGGAGACAGAGGCAGGAGGATTGCTGTGAGTTCGAAGCCACTCTGAGACTGCATAGTGAATTCCAGGTCAGCCTGGGCTAGAGTGAGACTGCCTTGAAAAACTAAAATAAATAAAATAAATAAAAATAAAATAATAAAATTAAGTTAAATTAAAAAAAAAAAAAAAAAACCTTTCTTTTTGCTGTAGAAACTTACCGGGTCATGATGATACCCGTTTGCAATTGTCGTCTATCATCTGGGCAGATTTAATGCCTGGAACTACAAGTTTCTTGCCTCCCCAGTTCTCTCCAGTTCACTGCTCGACAACCTGTTTCTATTTTCTGATGAAAGCTTGCAGAGGGAGCCCATAGAGAACACAAGACTGAACCGTAGACTCTGCAGGGCCCTGTTGTTTATAAAGGCTTTTGTTTGGTTTGGTTCAATCCATACAGTTCACCGCTTAGAAAGAAGCATACAAATTTGGTTGTAACTTTAAATAGACAGAAGCAATTAATTTGTTAATCACATTTAGTTCTTTTGAGAAGGAACCAGTTACACCCAATGCTATCAAAGGACTCTCTCCCCCAGTCTGACCACAGCTCTGTTTTGTGTATCAGCTTCTCTCTTTCTGGCTCTTGTCAGAACCAAGAAAAAGTATTATGAAAACAACACAGTATAATATAGGATCAAACCAGCCAGTCTGTGGGTCTCCACACTGGTTAGATAGACGCGAGTTTTGAATCAGCTCTAAGTCTGAGCAGGTAGAAATCGTCACACATTCTAACTGGCATTTGTTGTCCTTTGTTGCCCAGAAGATAACCCTTCTAGGTAGAGTTCCACAGAATCTTCAAGTAATTTTAATTTGTGATTATCTGGTAGCTAAGGATATTGAACACGTTTTATTTCAAATATTTACTGGTCATTGGTATTTCTTGTTTTGAGAACTGTTTCAAAGCCTTTTCCCATTTATTAATTTACTAATAGGCGTCTTTAGTGCTCGATTTGTATGGTTCTTTACAGATTCTAGATATTAATGGGGTCTTGAGTGCATCTTTACCTTGTTACATACCAACTTCACGCAGCATGGCCTTAATTACAATGTAAGAATCTCAGCATCTCTCCATCTTTGGAAGTCGCTGTCCTGCATGTTAACTATACACAAACCTTACAGCTCGATGACTTCAGACGGTTTACTTTTAACTTCACAGTTTGATTAATTTCAGCTTTATTTATTTTAGATTCATTTGCTTCCGTGTATTCATTCAAATTTCCATCTGTCATCATATTCCTTTTGTTGAATAACTTTATTTAAAACAGGAAACAGGAAACAAAAGCAACATTTGTTTCATTTGGGAGGCTACTAGGGCCTTCCCCATTTTCTCAACCCCCCTCATACCTCCTTGGGTCGATTCTGTAATCTAATAAAATAAAGTCATCTTCTGGTCTGTGGATTTCAATTCTTTGGATTCATTCATAATCCCAGGGCCACTGGCTCCTGAGAGTTTGTGTGTGAGACCTCAGCCCTGCATGTGACCCACGGGAACAACTCTCCTCCACGTGGTGAGGGAACCTTTTGGACAATATTGATTTTATTTAGATTTATTGATTTGCATGCCAGGGCACTGCGGTCCCTGGGCTCAGCAGGCGGGAGCCTTAACCGCTGAGCCACCTTCCAGCACCCGGGAACACGGTCCTCCATTCTTAGACGCACAGTGGTCCTCTCTCCGATTACAAAGGAAAAGAAAGGATCTGGTTTTTATTTTACTGTTCTTAAAGGGTGGCCTGCTGAGGACCTTCCCCTTCCTGGGTGGTCCAGCACCAAGCTTACATGTCAGAGGTCAGGGGTCAGGCGAGTACTAGGGAACTTCCCCTCCCTGTCTCTCCCCAGGAGCCGCCCGGGAGCCTGGACAGCGCCCCCTGGAGAGCACGCTGGAGCAGAGCCTGGATAGCGCCCGCTGGAGGCGGGGAGCACAGCTGGGACAGCGCCCCCTGGAGGCCTGGGAGCAGGGCCTAGACAGCGCCCCCTGGAGGCTGGGAGCAGAGCCTGGACAGCGCCCCCTGGAGGCCGAGAGCAGAGCCAGGACAGCGCCTCCTGGAGGCCGAGAGCAGAGCCAGGACAGTGCCCCCTGGAGGCCAAGAGCAGGGACTAGACAGCGCCCCCTGGAGGCCGAGAGCAGAGCCAGGACAGTGCCCCCTGGAGGCCGAGAGCAGAGCCTGGACAGCACCCCCTGGAGGCCGAGAGCAGGGCCTAGACAGCGCCCCCTGGAGGCCGGGCGCGCAGGGCAGGGCGGAAGCGCGGTCGGCTCCGCCTCCTCCGTCTTTCCCGCCGGCGGGCCTCTGCCCCAGGCCGCTGGGCCGCTTCCGCCGCTTCCGCCGCTTCAGCCGCTCGGGGTCGCTTGGAGCCGCGCTGGCGGGATGCGGCCCTGGCCGTGGTGGCTGGCGCTCTGGCTGCCGCCCCTGGCCGCGCTGCCCGCGGGCGCCGGGCGCGAGGAGGCGGCGGCGCTGTCAGGTAACGCCCGGCGGGCGGGCGGTCCGCGGGGTTCGCGGCTCCGGCCACGGGGTGCCTGAGGCCCGGGCCTCCAGACGGTTCTGTAGACTCCAGGCCGCTTCTGAGGAGCCATGGCTCCAGCCCAGACTGGCCGCGGCGACCTGGGACATCGGTCACGTGCACCCGGCACTGTGGCTCCCCAGCCTTGCACCCCAGCATGGCACCTGGCATTGTGACACCCCAGCATTGTGGCACCCCGCATGGCACCCCGGCATTGTGGTGACTGTTACGCACCATACCTGGTGCAGGAGGCTCTTTGGATCCCGACAGAGGAAGGGAAGTCTAAAAGCTCCGGTTCTAATTCCAGAGCTCAGAGTAATTATAATCCCACAAGTGTCCCTTCATGGCATTGGCCACTCCTGGTCTCCGGAAAGCTGTCACGGTGAACTTTTCACAGGGGTTCAGGAATCTGTGCCTGAAGAACGAGGGAGACAGTGGATCCTGAATATGTGTCCGCTCTCAGGGATGGTGGAGGGAGTCACTAGGGACATGGTGCTTACCTTCCCCGCCACAGGGGCCATTTGTTGGGTGCTTACTGCGTGCGAGGTGTTGTCGTACTGAACAATCCTAGACGCCCATGGGGGTGGGTGGCGTTTATACGCCCACTTTCCATCCTGGGAAACAGCCTTAGTAGTAAGGGAAGCAAGCAGACGCTGACTGATGGGTCCAGGCAGGTTCCTGAGCAGCGCCAAGCAGAAGCAGGCTGACACCCTAGTGAGCCTATAACTTTGCGTTGGGCACATATTCTACAGACTTTCCTCGTCAGTAAAATGAGAAGGTTTATGGCTGGTTTCCAGGATTTTCCTCACCTTTCATCTGCCTCAACGAACCCAGTGTTTTTCAAGTTTTGTTCCTTTTTGTTGCTTGTTTTTGGTGACTAGAGGTAATGGCGCTCGGTTTGGCTACAGGCAGAAGTGCTTGCTGGCCTGAGGCAGGTAAGATGCCAGCTGAGTTGCCAAAACTCTAGTCCATAGCCAAGAAAATGGCAGCTTCTGTTTCCATATGGTAAGTAAGGCTTCCATTCCAAATAGACTTTAAATGCAACTGGGAAGTGAACACTGTCCTGGAATGTTCCACTGGCCCTGTTGGAACCCCTGGATCAGCCTAGGTCTAAGAACCTGTGCTGCTGGAAGTCTCGATGGTTTTATGAGAAGCCCTGAAGACCCTCACTCACAGGAGATGTTCAGAAGCCCTCAATGGATGCCTAAAACCTCAAATGCTACTCTACCGGTGTGTGCTGTTTGTTTTTTACTATGTACACATACCTATCATAAAATTTAATTATAAATCAGTTATAGTAAGAGAACAGTTAAACAACACAGTATAATTGTTTTTTGAACTTATGAATTATTTATTTCAATCTTTTTTCCATTTAATATGTTCAGACCTCAGTTGACCACAGAAAACCAAGGCATAGACCTGCCCTTCCATGTTGTACTTTAAGGTTCCTTCTTGTTCTGAAGGTCTGTGTTGCACACACACCCTTCCATGGAAATGGAGAACATTCAGACAGAGGCCATTTGGCAGGAGAGGTAGCTGTTGTTCAGGTATCAGCTGTCGTTGTAAGCAGTGGGTAAGGTCCTTAGAAGCCACCTGCTTCCCTTCAGCGACATTCAGGTTACATGCATGGCTTCCCAAGCTGAGACTTACAATAGGTCATTTCAAATTCACCAGGAACTTCTGCGACCAGGAAAAATCTCAACTTGAAGTTAAAATCAGACGTGTGTATGCATTCGAATGTGCTAATTTCCATCTCATTTTCATGTCATTAGAAGAATCAAAACGAGTTATTTACAACAAGTTAAAAACAAGATGGGATTAATAGAGAAGCTACCTGTGTAACTAATCCCTTTGAGAAATCCTAACTTCACCCTGAACCTTTTGGTTACATTTGAACTGCTCCACAGAAAGGCTTGCAGGCTCGTTTTCGTTTCTCCTGCTCTTCTCCCTCCCATTCCTGTACCCAAATGATGGCAGCATAACTTTATAAATACTTATATTATTTTACATTTTTTATTTGTGGGTAGTTTTTCCTATCTGAGAACCAGGGAAGGTTAGGTTTTGAGGAGGAAGGCTGGTGAAGCATTTTTATATGGGAGGTGGTTAAGATCCGCCAAGATCTCAGAAAAGTTTGCAGTTTTCATTTTTAGAATATTCTATAAGTAAGTATAAGAGCTATCTGCTCTTTTCTAAAGTTCTGACTAAACTCTAACTTAAATATACTTAGACATTAAAAAAACTAGTAGATGACAAAAGCACTACAAAGGAGTCACTTTTATGCTAAACTTATTAATCAAAGCAACTAATGTCTCTTTTTTATGTGTGCAAAAGTGCCCTCTTGTCCCTAAGAACCTGTTCCATGTTCAGGCAGATGCCTGATACTAAGCCCATAACTGCAATAATGTTTAATTTATAAATTAGTCACAGTTAAGAATTAACAAGTAATCATATAATATAATGGGACAACTATTAGTTTTTCAAAAATTACTTAAAACTTTTGGATTGATTATATCTGGAATTTTTCATTTATTTATTATATGCAAGGAGAGAGAGAAAGAGAAGAGGAGAGAGAGAATGGGCACACCAGGGCCTCTAGCCACTGCAAACTAACTCCAGACACATGTGCTGCTAAGCTTCTGGTTTTACATGGGTGCTGGGGAATTGAACCCTGGTCATTGGGCTTTGCAGGCAAGCGCCTTAGCTGCTAAGACATCTCTCTGCTCCATTTCATATTTTTGACTATAGGTAACTGAAACTGGAAAGTGAAACCACAGAAAAGGGGGACTTCGATAGGTCCATGATTATGTTTGTTGACCATTCACCAGTTGAATGGTATTTTTCCGTGAACTAAGGAGTCTGTCTCATTGGTTCAGGTAAGCCCTCAAGTACTTGGCTTAGGCCTGAGGCACAACTACCCAGAGATACACTGTTCACAGAGTCATGCTTAATGAAAGGCTTGGAGCCTGCTGAGGACAGAGAGGAGTTCCAGGGGCTTTGCTCATTCTAGGACCTTGCCATGGTAGGGATGGCGGTCAGCATTGGCCCCATAGACCCTGCTAATGTCTGAAAGATGAGGCAGAGTTGGGATGGCTCACACAGGGAGATTTTCTCTGGAGAATAGTTCAGACTATTCAGAGGCACCCTGCCGGCTGTGGACATGTTTCAGCTCACCCTAGAGAGTTGTAATCCCTTCTGACCATATACCTAGAAATGCCTTTCGCTCTCTGGATTGGATTATAAGGGGATCGTTGTGATATATTTGAGTTTGCCTCCACTGGAGCTGCATTCACCAGCTAAGTCCAAGGCTGCCTGACTAAGAAAACTGCTCGTGCCGGCAGCTCAGTCATCATGGATGTCAGGGTCTGGCCAGTCCTAGAGTTCATATGCCCCACCAACTCTGCTTTTGCTGTCCCCCCCTCAGAGGGACATGGAGAAGGTAGAAACTGAGCAGTGAAATCTCGGGAAGATTATGGAAGGGAGGGAGCAGGCTGGGGAAGACACGGCCTTCATAAGTAGTCCAAGCTGAATGGCTCATTGGGACTAGACTTGTGGCTTCTAGTAACTCGCTGGGTGCTGTCCTTTAGGAGTTTAGGAACTTTGTGTGATTGGTGGAGTTACACTCGCTTCCGACACATGACATCCTTGTGCATCCTGTGTGCAGTATTTTGTGATTAGCTTCCCTGCAGTGGCCATCATCCTTCCCTAGTGTGTTCGTGGTCGTTGGAAGGGCCGCCTCTTAACATCCGAGTGCTCTTTAATCTGAATCTGGTGAAGACTGAAGGGGCGTTCAGAACAAGTTCTTTCTTCTGGTCAAGAACTCCCTTAGACACAGTCCTCTGATGACACAATAGGAGTAAACCAAAACCAAAATTATTGCCACTTCTGCTTCCCCTTGCCCTCTTGGATCTGGGGAGGAGCAAGCTAGTCAGGGCCACTAAGGGTCACCAGCTCACTAAATCCTAGTTAGGGTGCATGGTGATGAGGTAGGGGAGGTGTAGCCTGTGACTTCCCGTGTGGGTTCTGGAGGTGATGGCGTGGTGTGGGCTGAGCAGGGTGTGATATTGCATTCGGAGCTTTCAGAGTGGGGGAAGGGAAGTGCACCATCCCCTCCTGGGCAACCATCAGGCTTTTACTGAGATGAGTTGGGTTGTTACTGGCCGGGCTAGGCCTGTTTAGTAATCCTTTAATCCTCTCAAATTGCAACACACAGGCAAACTACAAGTGTTTAAATGCTGCAGGATACGGTAGCGAACTCCATAGGGAAACAGTCAGCAAATAAGTGCCTAAGACAAGACAAAATCAAGCCTAGTCAGCAGAAAGCAGATGACTGTGGTTGGGTATACATGTTTAGACATGGGTCACAGGGAGCCTTCCCTAGTGACATTGGAACCAACTCAACAGCCACCAGTGGGATCTGCAGAAACCCCGGGGCAGGGCGAGGCCTGGAGGGTGAGGACTGCAGCTGCCCTGCCAGACAGGTGGAGGAGGCCCTGAGATCCTGGGGTCCTTTATCATGGTGTGATGGGAAGTCACTGGAGGGGAATAATGGCCTCTGAGTCATACATTTAAAGCATCTAGGCGGGCATGGTGGCATTTGCCTTTAATCCCAGCACTCGGGAGGCAGAGGTAGGAGGATCGCTGTGAGTTCAAGGCCACCCTGAGACTACATAGTGAATTCCAGGTCAGCCTGGGCTAGAGCGAGACCTTACCTTGAAAAACAAATAAAAGATCTCTAAATTGATAAGGGTAGGTTGTGGAGGAAATTGTGAGGGTAATTATGGAAGCAGGGAGACCAGCTAGGAGGCTATTGTAGTAATTGAAGTGCAAAATGAATGTGGGCTGAGTAACAGAAGCATCTTCTCCCAAATTCCAGGAATTGCACTGCGCTTAAATGCGTTATCTGCTTTTGAGAGCAGAAGACAGTCTTAGGACCAAATGGATAACTTTCATTTGAAGACAGCACTCATTTGCAAAGCCCCGAACCCACAAAGCAGATTATTTCCCTCAGAGCACTAACATAAAGGGACTCTTCTGTGGGAGCTAGTTCAGTTCTTAAAGTAGAGGGGCCCACTAGGGAGATGCAGGGAGGGTCCTTGGTGACACCTTTAAGAAAAGTCCCTATCTAGCATGGCGCACACATGTGACATTTTATTACGTCTTGGGGCACAGGCTATGAACCTGTGAACTCATGCTCCTTATCTCTCCACTGAGATGCACTCTTTCCCAGCGATAAGCAGATCTTTTCTCCCAAGGATTCCCAGTATAAAATTCCAACTCTAGCTGCCCGGTCCAACCTTGATTCCTGTTCCAAGACCCCACAGAAGGTTGTCAGAGAGCATGCAATGGCGGGACGGCCAGCCCAGAGACTTGCCCTTCCTCTGTTACTAGGTGAGGGCTAGCATGCCCCTGTTCTTACCCTGGCTGTCAAATGTGTCCAGAGTGTACATTCTTTCATGTTTTATCTTTCTGTAGCTAGCTGCCAGCCCTCTGAAATTCCAAGACGGCTCTTCCTGCTGACCTTGACCCTGAGTAGTGTGCATCTTAGAAGATGTGCCCAAGAATGCTTCAGCCTTTCTGTTTTATGTGTTCATAGCACGGCTTTTGCAGTCACCAAGTGATATAGATACACACAGGAGTATATTTTTAATTTTTAATATATTGTGTCCAACAGTCTGTTCAACTTCCTTCTCATCATTTTGAATCCTGGCTTTTGACATGCATTCTTATATTTTCAGCTCAGATTTTCAAGTGCTAGAAATTTGTTGGCAAGTTTAAGGCATGTACATTTTATCACTATGTTAAGAAAATCCTCACATAACTTCCCTGCTTTGTGTAGCCTTCTGAGAGCCCTGGTTTCATGCAGCTGTGTTTTAGGAGGTGGGCATAAGTTACTGTTCTTCAACCTCCTACTATGAATGTTTCAAGCCAGAGTAGGGGCCTTTCTAAACTATTCGATATTGATCTCTAAGTGGTGTCATTGTTGACTAGTAACCACTGGTTACCTAGTCTTCCCCCAACTTTGGAATAACAGGTCATTCTACCCTCATTTCAGGTTTGTATGTAGAAACATCTGAACACTTTCCTTGGAGCCACGTGGAACTAAGTGCAGGGCCAATTCCTCTGGACATCACGAACATTCTTTGTTCCTGTTTCCTAGTTGAGAGATATTTCCTGTTGGATACCCTGTCTTGGATTTAAAAGAATTTATTTCAAGTCCAAACACAGCAGCAGTCCCAGAGGAAAATGAGCCCTATTACTTTTTAAGTTTTCATAGCTTTATCCCATTAGCCTGTAATACTGTATTATAGCATGTCTTCTCTCCATATCTATTTTTTATTTTGAGGTAGTCGCACTCTAGCCCAGGCTAGCCTTGAACTCATGGTGGGCCTCTGATCTCAGCCTCCCAAGTGTTGGGATTAAAGGTGTGTGCCGCTACACCTGACATCTCCACATTTTATGGTACTGTGCTATCTGTACTTACTAGATTATAATCTACATGTTATCTGTTCACACTTGTATTTGTTTGGTTACACCCATCTCCAGCCACACATCTCATGTTGTAGATCTGATCATCTTTACTCAGTCCCACCAATGAAAGAATACATGTATGTCCCAAACTGGAACCATCTCCTGTTTCTCCCACAACCTTGCTTGTACACCAGCACTTCTGATCTAGGTGAAGGGCCTCACCATCTCTCCAGTCACCAAAAACCTGATATCTTGCATTCTCTTTATATCTTTTCCTTCACGGAATCTCAAAAGCCTGCTGATTTCACTTCCTAAAAGCTCTTAAATCTGCTCTTCCTCCTCAGGAGCTCGAGTAACCCCGTCTCCTCCCCTTGTTCTTAGCTCTCATGGCCTAGAGGTCGTCCTGTTGTTGGTGTCTGGAAACTTCCCATGGCCTTGTTGTGGGCGCCTTAGCCCTGCCCACACCTTACTGGTTTGCTCAGTTAAGCCTTGAGTGGCATCAGCGTCCTGCCGAGACTGCTGTTTCCCTGAAGTCCTTAGGTGCTGTTTCTTGGTGAAGCACACATGCCTTATGTAGAAGTGACCATGTTTTCCTCTCCAGCTGCAGGTCTACTGATGTCTCCTTGGACTCCATCTCTGTTTCCTCATCCGTGTAGCAGTGGGATGTGCATCCCTCCCTGAACTCCTCCTATGGCTGCTCTCAGCTCTGTCATTGTTACACACTTGCCATCCAGCAGCCCAGTTCTGTCTTGTTGCCTACAACCTACCCTTGAGTCTTCCACTCATATTTCTTCTTTTCTGGGACGATTCCCCTAATTTCTGCCATCCACTGGAGAACCAAAGACATCCTTATTCTCTGTGCCCTGTAGTTCCCTCATGTGACATCGGAGTATTGTCACTGGACTGTGATATTTTCTGTCTCCTGCTAAGTGGGAAAGACTGAAGAACTATAATCACTTTTTAGAAGTCTTTATTGATCAAAAAATGGTACAAGCTGCTATTGTATCCCCTTGGATGCCTGTTTAAAAAGACTGACAATTAAATACTTTGGAAATTATTTATTTTGATCTCTCAGTTCCAAGATGTAAATCCTTGAAGGAAATGGACGTCATTAAAGCTTCTGAGTCAGACTGTTACTGCTACAATCAAAACTACCCCATGGAGTGGACATATGTGTGGTCAACTGTGCAGGTAAGGGCCTGCTTTGATATCGTGTCTTAAGGGAGTTAAAATGTGTCACTACAGGCTGAAAAGTATATTATATACAGCATATCTGAGTATCATGGTGAAAGCTAACGGGGGGGGGGTGCACGCAGTAGCTCAGAGAGGGGTGATGTGGGAGGGGACATTAACTCCTCCTTATGCCTCCTCAGATCACTCCTAATAAGTCTATCATACAAAGTGAATACAGGGTGCCGTATTAATAACACTGATCATAGCCAGGCATGGTGGTGTATGCCTCTGATCCCAGCACTCAGGAGGCAGAGGCCAGATTGCTGTGAGTTCCATGTCACTCTGAGATGATATAGTGAATTCTAGGTTAGCCTGGGCTAGAGCGAGTCCCTACCTCGAAAAACAAGACAAGGCAAACAAACAAACAAACAAAAAACCCCAAAAGTAGTGATCAGAATAGTCCTCAATGAGAATGTGACATTTAAGATTTCAGTGAAGTTATCCAAAAGGATATCTGGGGAAAGAGTGTTCTAGGCTGTTAGAACATTGTGTCAAGAGAAACATGATGTTAACTTGTGCCATTTCTAATTTTATATACCAATTTGGTCGCTTGATTAAGCTTGTATCTGTCAGATGCTTCCACTTATTGCTATTTTTCCTTCATTAATGAGTATTTTAAGGAGATAACTTGAGACCATGTCAATAATCCTCATCAAACTTCTATCCCCAAGATTAAGCATCCATTGATGATGATTTTCTAAATCTATTTTTCCTTCTGTGCCTGTTGTATGTGTATGCATACTTGTGAGTGCATATGTGGGGAGATGCATGTGTATATGAACATAGGGAAGTCGGAGGTCAACATTAGGTTCTTCTTCAGTTAGTCTCCATCTTAGTTTTGAACTTGGAGCTCACTAATTTGGCTAGATTAGCTGGCCAGTGATCCTTAGGGATCCCCCATCTCCACTTGCTCAGTGTTGGGTTACAGGTGCATACCCCCATGCCTGGCATTTCCATGGGTTCTTGGGCTTGTGCAGCAGGCCTGCCAAACCATCTCCACAGCCTTCCATTTACATTCACTAGGATTCTACGGTATGGGAGAGATTTCCTTCTTATTTATTATTAATATTAATAAAAATATTAATTAATATACCTATGGTCATATGAATTGCAAGTTCATCCAGTGGACTATAATTCATTACTTTCATCATTTATTTTAATACTCAAATTGTTCTGGATTTGTTCAGTAGAAGCTTCTTCAAACTAGCTTCTGTGTCCTTTTAACTCACTTCAGGAGTTTTGGATTAGCGCATTTTCTAGCAAATAAGAACCTAAGGCTCGTGGTGTAGTTTCCTAGACACTTTTCCATGTAGTGTTAGGATTAGGTGTGTTCATCACTACTGGGATATCATTATTATGCACACATGTACATACCCATATCACTACACATCCACCTGCCCACTTACACCCATGAGATTTGTGTTGCTCACACTTTGGAGAATATAAGTCCAAGCAGTGTGGGTCAGACTTTTGCCCATGGAGGGTGACAATGTCAGGAGCACATGTGGAAGAACACATCACATCTTAAAACAAATAAGAAGCCAGTGAGCAATTCAGGGGTTAGGCCTGTTCTTAGAGATAACTCAGGTTTCTCCTGAGGGCTCCTGTAATCCTATCCAAGGGCAGCTCTGTCAGTGATCTAAGGCCTCCTGTTAGACCCCCTTTGGAAAGTTTCACCACCCCTCAACACTGCCACAGTGAGGCCGAGCTCTCAACGTACGGACTCTTGGGGATCACATTGGGGATCACACTGAAGCCATATCAAACCATAGCCAAGACTAATCCTGAGCCAAGGCCACTTCTCCATGAAGTGGTCAAGGGAAGAAGAGAGCTGGTGTGAGGAGTGACAGAAGAAGGACGTGTCTGGAAACCCTGGAAGAAGGCAGGGAAGGGAATGACGAGCAGAGCCTAGTGGTGTGTGTGGATCAGTAAGATTAAGAGTTATCGATTCGCCATTTGTTTTAGTGACATGGAAGCTCTGGAGCACGTTGTCGGGACAGCCTCTTGGAACAAAAAAGCCTGATGTGTTTTCAGAGAGAATGGGAGGAGAGGAAATGCAGACAGTAGATGTAGGCAACTTTTTTCAGGCATTTTATTGCTGCAAGCGGCAAAGAAGCAGAGGATTGCTGGAAATGGAGTCAATTCTTTTCTATGTGGGGGGGTGATACATTCATAGGAATGGTCTAATGGAGAAGGAAGAAGCTCGGATGGGCTGTACTTGATTAGGAGAGGGAGAAATAGATCCAGCTTATGAGTCAGGCTTGAAGCATACAGGCTTCCATGGTGGCAGACAGAACCCTGACAGGCAGGGAGCAATGTATGTGCCTGCAGATGCCGACTAAGGTGGATGTGGAGCTAGGAATTGGCCACTTTCATTTTTAGTAGAGGAAAAGGACCATCATCCAAGACTGCGGATGAGAAGGAGGTATTGAAGAAGGCGTTGTGAACCTGTAAAAGAATGAATGGGAAGGAATGTGTGGTATGAATGACAGCTTTCCTGTTACACTTCATGTTCATTGCTGTGGACTTGAAGTGAGGCCACTGTGCATTCGTGTAACGTATTTGGTGGCACAGATGCAGGGGTACAGAGTGGCATTTTGCAGTGAGCATGACGAAGCACGAAGGATTCAATGAAGGCAAAGCCACACTCAAAGGAGTGCACACGGGAACCAAGGATGTCAAAGAGGTCAGAAGCACTGGGAAGATGCTCAGATCTGTGGTAGGTCAAGGTGTTCCAAGGGAAGCATGCTGAAACTCCAGGTAGCAGGTGGTGGTCAGCCAGAAGGCTGCATGAACATACACACTTGTAGGTCTAGGATGTGACTGTGAGAGGGTTTAGCTGAGGTAAGGTGTGGAGAACAGGTTAATAAGAGGAGTTTTAGTGTGTATACTGAATAGACTGAAGGTCCTAACATGAATGATGACAGGAAACTTTGGAGAGAGCACCATACCGATCCAGGAAGCCAAGTTAAAGGGACATGAGATGTTGGGATAGTGGATAATGCCACATGGTGCCCAACATGCAGAGTAGAGAGTGCAGATGTATAAAGGTTCATCACCCCCGGCTTAGACCTGTGCATCTGCATGTTTTTCCTGAGCAGACATTGGTTTTAACAAGCTTGGGAAGTTTTTGCTTGTGCTTATAAATTGGTTTGTTCTTGTTTTGTAGGTGAAAATAACCAGTCCAGACCTGCTCCATATTGTATATATCACAGGAAGTCATAATTGTCAGAATCCAGAAACCATTCTATCTTTCATCAAATGTGTGATTCATAACTTTTGGGCACCAAAGGCATCTACTGAAATAAGCATAGTCTTCAGTCCCTCTGAAGAGACCATGTGCTTCTCCGTGAAGCCTGTCAGGAAGATATTTTTCTATACAATTAGTGTGAATCGAAACAGTAAGTCTGTTTTCATCATTCTTGGACTTTGGGCTCTTTTTCTGGAGTGACTTTCAATAAGTTACTTTTCTCTGTTTTCAGCAATGCTAGGTGTATTGACAAAGAACATTTGTGTTTTTGTCTTTTCCAGCTGTGGATTTCCAACTCGTCAGTGTGTTTGTGGCAGGCATTTCCCTTTACTTCTGTGCAAAGACCTTGAGTCAGTAAGTATCCAATTTTTACACAACTTTGTCATCCAAAATGGTATTGGTTGGTTTTTGCTCCTAAGCTAAACGCTGTAGTTTTTTTTTTTTTTTTTTTTACAAATAATAGGTGTAAAGGTAGTGCTTGAAATATCTTTAAAGACAATAAGCAATTATTTGTCTATCATTTGCCTTTGCATATATTATTTTGTTTTCTATATGAACACATCTTATTAGATTTTCATAATAACTCTGAGCTTGGTATTACTGTTCTTATTATATTGATGAGAAAACCCACATCCATCATTGTTCAGCTAGTTCTTAGCAGATCCAAGACTCATACTCAAGGCTTTCTGATGCCAGGAACTTGCTCTCCATTACATTAGATCTTCCCCCCTTGACTTGTGCCTCTGAAGGTGACAAATGTCTGCCTCTTGGATAGACATGTGATTCTGATACATTGTTCTTATGGAAACAATGTATTGTTTCTCCTGTGGAAAAAGAAATCTCTTTCCAGTATTTTAATTAACTTTCTCATGCTAGTTACTATCTAACTTTCATCAACCATTTTTATCATTGTTCATTTCTGAGCTTCTCCTTAGAGCATTGAGTGTGTGTGTGTGTGTGTGTGTGTGTGTGTGTGTGTGTGTGTGTGTGTGTGTGTACAAACATTGATGATGTGTACTTAGCAGCAAGAGTAAAGCCTGGACTCTGAGGAGCTGGGCTGAAATCCTGAACCCTTCAGTTAGCAGAGAATCATTTAGCGAGGTCTTTTGACATGATCTAGTTTTCTCCTCTATAAAACTTAGACAGAGCCTGACACGATGGCTTACACCAGTAATCCCAATACCAAGGAGGCTGAGGTAGGAGAATCACTGTGAATTAGAGGCCAGCCTGGGCTATAGAGTGAGTTCCAGCCTGGGCTACAGAGAAATCTTGACTCAAAACAAACAAACAACAACATGGCATGGTTAGCTGGGGCTACATGTAAAGCTCTCAGACCTTCCACATGATATCTGCTCAGTTACCGTCACTGGATCATGTTCTGAGCATAAAAAATAACTGAGACATTCATCTGTGTGCTAGTTACATGCTATTTACCAAAGAGTTCAAGTACTTACTTCAGTTTGAAGAATGAGTTGCACTCTAGAGTTTTTATTAGTTTTCCTTATGCTATGGCTCTGGTAGGCAAGTGAAGCATGTTTTTCTTACTGAAAGTGCTGCTTGGCATTTTAATGGTGTTTCTCTGTTTCTCTTGACAGAAGCCCTGTCTTCTATTATTTATCGGGTTTGGTGCTAGGTGTTGTAATGCCATTAGTCTTTATACTGCTAATGGTTAAAAGATACATTCCAAAGGTAAGTGTACCATGTGCAAATGAATAAATGGAGGCCAAGATCATAGAGATATGAAACAACAATCAAATGAATCCATGTTATGATGGATCCTAATTCCATCTATGTTCCTATGCTACATGATCTCATACATGTGTCTTCCTGAAAGGTCGGGTTTTATCTATTACTGTGGTAGGATTAGTTTGGTGATATTTTTGAAACCTTCTTTTTTCTAGGTAGTGGGTTTTTATTTGTTGTGGGGAGGGTTGTGGTGAGTCTGTACCATTTGAGTGACTGTAGAGTGATGCTAACAGTCTCTTAGGCCTTGAGTAATGGCCCTGCTGCCTCTGCTCAGTTCTGCCATACACCTTCAGTGAAATAATGCCCTGAACGTAATTGAGGGCAGATATTACTCCATGATGGTAATGTTGCAGTTACTCTGACTACAATGCGAAACAACAGCTTATACTTTTTAAAATTAATTAATTGATTGATTAGCTTTAGTGTGCATGCCTGCCACCTAGGAGTCCTGTTTTGATGCAGAGTCTGGTCTAGCTGTCTGCAGTAGACCTGAGAGTACATGTCCAGTAGACTCTCGGGTGGGACAATGCCGCTCATTTGAGGACTATGCCTTCAATAGCAAAGTTTGTGGAGTGTTATCTAAATACTTGACTTTGGTTTGACCAGGTTTTAATACAAGGGCTTTATTTGTTTGTTTTATTTTTATGAGAGCAAATGAACCACAAGATATGTCATTTATTTTCTTCCATACACAGTATAGCACGTTTGGGGCGCTAATGATTAGTTCTTGGTTTGCTTCAGTTTATGTTGTGTGCCAGTTATTGGAAGATCAGAAGTGGCTATGGTATGGAAACAGAATGTATATATTAGGTAGGTAAATATTTTAAAAGCACATTCTATTATTGGTGAAGTCGGAAGTATGACTAGAGAGCTTACTTTGACATGCTTCATTCTTGACTAAGAAAAGCTCTATTAAAAATAATATTTTGGTTCTTTTATTTCCATTCTTGATTATTTCTGTTCACTTAGAGCTCATTTTAAATCCTTTCCCTTGATAATCTTTACTTTTCTATATTAATAATTAAAAGAATAAATGAAGGGGGCGAGGAGATGGCAGTTAGAAAAATGTTTGCCATGTAAGCATGACAACCTGAGTTCAAATCCCTGGCACCCACGTTAAAGCTGGGTTCAACGAGAAACCCTCCAAAACTAAGGCGGAGAGTGATTGAGGAAGCCACCTGGTCTGGATCTCTGTCCTCCACACTGCGTGGACATCTACCACAGAGACAGGCGTATGCACACACATGCATTCAATCAATAAATAACGAGTAAGAAGCACTGGGGCTTCTGACTGTACGTGGTTTTGCATTGTGGTTAAGCTGTAGCCACATCTTTAAAATGTGGCTCTAGATTTTCCATATAAAATGTAAGACATTGTAACTGTAAATAACTAATGAAAATTGGCTTTTCAGAAATATAGAGGCTAAAATATCATTTATTTCCTTTGTTTTATGTTACAACATTTTTGTTTTATTTTTTATTAAGAAATAATGAAACTAGAAACCCTTGAATGCCAAATTTATTACATAACAGCTTTAAAACAAAATTGATTTTTGAAAAAAACTTAGTTCATTTTTTTATTTTTTTTTAAATGTTGATTTATTTGAAAGAGAGAGAAGGAGAGCACACCAGGACTTCCTGCCTCTGCAAACAAACTCCAGATTCATGTGCCATTTTGCACATCTTGCTTTCCATGGGCATTGGGGAATCAAACCCGGGTTATCCAGCTTTACAAGCAAGCACCTTTAACCACGAACCCGTCTCTCCAGCCCCATTTTCCTTTTATGTTAATGTAGTTTGCTTTGTTTAGAAGCAAGTTCTCACCGTAGCCCAGGCTGCCCTGGAACTTACTCTGCAGGCTACGCTGGTCTCAAACTCACGATGATTTCTATACCTCAACCTAAATGCTGGGGTTAAAGTCATTGTCACCATACTTGGCTTTGTTAATATATTTGTAACATAAACTATGCATAATCCTTTATATTCTTTTAAATATCTAAAATAAGAACTTTTTTGTTTGTTTTTGTTTATTCGAGGTGGGTCTCCCTCTAGCCTGGGCTGATCTGGAATTCACTATGTAGTCCCAGCGTGGCCTCGAATTCACAGTGATCCTACTCTCTTTGCCTCCAAGTGCTGGGATTAAAGCCGTCTACCACCATGCCCAACCACAGCATTTGTCCATATAATCAAATATAAATGTTTTAACACTGGGAATTGAATCCAGGGCTCATGCACGTGAAACATGTGCTCTACCATTGAGCTTCATCCCCAACCTATTACATTTAAAAAATAATTGCACAAAGTCACCTAGCGCTTACATGATGTTCACATTCCCAGTCAGTAAATCTCTTAATCCACAACAAGTCTTTGTTTTAATCCCAAAAGGCTGAGCCAGTTGTCCTTTAACTTTCTGGCTTTAGCTGGTGCCTCCTTGGTGGCATGATGTAGCTTGTTCCTGTTACCCTAGAGTTGCTGCAAATACGAAACTCAATCTTGAGGTGTGCTCATCTAGAGATTAAACACTTCTGGGTAGGGAGCATAAGTGGAAACAGTATCCTGTGGTCACACCAATAGTAATGACAGAGTATGGCATTCGAAGGCGATCATTTGCTCTCTCTGTAAAACTAGTTTCTTTTTGTGACTAGAAGGTGAAAATTAAAAACACAGTTTACAGCAGAGTATGATATTCACTGTGACTTATTTTTGACCAAAGCATCCACGATACCATTTGTCCATACAGGACAATGAACTAAAATATAGATATGAAACATATATCAACATAATTACTATACATCCTAAACAGAGTCATCCTATTACCTTATGTGTAAAGACTAGCTACATACGTGTATATGTGATTTTTCAACCTTCATTGGGAAAAGAAAACAAAAATAAGGTTTCTGATAGAGCTTACCTTTTTTCCTATTTTCCTTTTTTAATTAGCATATAGAGCACAAGTTTCCTTGGGACGTTTGCATGCATGCTTAGTGTTGGTTGATTTTCCTTCCCCTACTCCCCGGTTCCATCTCCCTGTCCCTTCTGTACCCCACTGCCCCAGGTATTCTCCCTTTCACTTGCCTATCGCATATATTGTATTGCTCTCCCCACTCTCTGCTTAAAGCCTCCCTTCTCCCCTCTCATGGGTTCCTTTCTAGTTTCCTTGCCTCCACCTACACTTACTCCCTCATAAATACACACAGGTAACAACTCAAAGCAGGGCTGTGCATGTGAGAAAGAATATGTGGTATTTGTCTTTCTGAGCCTGGCTTACCTCCTTCAAGTCAAGACTGGTTCTTCTGCCTGGTTTTCCTCATTTTTCACATTCATATTTATGCTGCCGCACCTTCTGCTTTTCCAGGGTATGTCTTAGTGGCTGGGCTTTTGAGCTTTGCTGCCTGCTACAAGCATGGGCCCATTGGTAAGGATGGGAGCAGAGGTCTCCTGATGTGGACGCTGCGGGTCCTTGCCCTGGTTCTCATCTACACAGCCGTGGCTCTGCCTCAGTTTGCATATGCGGTGATGATCCTCCTCCTGTCCTCCTGGGGTCTGGGCTACCCACTGAAAGCACTCAGCTACATGAGTGGGTATGTACCTTCTTTTCTTCCTAGTAAATCTGACATTCTGAGCTGTTTTTGTTGTTTTGAGAGATGGTTTTACATCCTATTTAATCTCATAAATAATTGCACTTAATCTAGAGATTTCAAAAACAAAAAAGAAGAGGAATAAAGAGCTCCAAGCATCTGATCCCATTATTTCTTAATCATCCAGAGGTTTAATGAATTATTAGGTAACCAGAACTCACTCAAAACTGACTAAAATCAGTGGCACAATTATGAGGGACCTGGATTTCCTAGAGTTGCTACCTTTATCACACATTTCCTCTCATTAGGGCCAAAGGCTGCTTTAGTGGTATTAATTATGCTCATGAGATAAGAATGAGGGAAAATGAGTCATAAGTGATTGGAAGGTGTTATTCAGTCCATTGAATTAAGGGCCTTCTCTTAGATTTCATGTTAAGACTTAAAAGTCTTATGCAAATACAAAAAGAGAGATAAAGTCACTTCTGTGGCCATAGCCTTGCTGTGTCTCTCCTCAGCCTCGGAGCCTGAGCACCTGTTTTTGTGTCTGGTGTACAGATAGAGATGGTGCCTGGCCTTGAAACGGACTTGTGCAGACATAGGCCTACATTTATATTTCCTTTAAGTGTGACATAGAGCTTGCTCAGGGAGTAAAGGGATTTTTTTAAACAGAGTTTAGGAAAGCTTTCTGGAAGAGGCATCAGAGCTGGATCTCAAGGAATGAACTGAAGTGGTGTGTGAGTAATGAGGAGCACTTTCCTGAGAAGGAGAACCCTTATTTGGTGCCATTGCAAGGCAGCAGTGCTAATTTAAGTAAAAGTAAAAATACACTCAACAGACAAAAAGCAAAGCACAGACCATGAATACTAATAGGCAGGCGGAACAGTCCATATGTTTACTGACTTGGAGAGTTGGGAATAGGGAGACACGTCCTATCCTCACGTGTTACCATGGTCTGGGCTGGAGCAGGACAGCAACATGAAGGCTGGTAAAGGTAGTTACAGGTGTTTAGTAACACTGGCTGAGAGGAAGCTGTGGTGGTGGGTAGCTTATGATCTGGTGACTTCATAGTGGCAATGTCATAGGGATAGAAGTGTACCAAGGCCAAGGAGTCTACACTCAGGTTGATGAGGCTGAAAGACAGCAATACAAGTTGGAGGGTTGAGATGAAGCTGCTTTCTCTGCCCCTTCTTCTCAAGGCAGGCAGTGCCTGGGATTTCCAGAGGAGGATATTGGTCACTGCACATCCTCCAGGCCTCTGCCTATACCAGACTTGTGGCTTGAGGATCTCAGGACAAACGTCCTTCCTTTCCTTGGCCATCCAACTGTTCTCCTAGGAGCATGTGTTTCCTGTCACCTGCGGGATGGCTCCTCTTCTGCTTCTTTCTCCTCCTCCTTCCTCCTCTTCTTTCTCCTTCTCCTCTTCCTTCCTCCCCTTCCTCCTCTTTCTCCTCCTCTTCTTCCTCTCCTTACCCTTCTTCCTTCTTCCTTTCTTCTTCCTCCTTTCTTCTTTTTTATTAATTGGAAACTTTTATGAACAAATGTGTTGTACCACTGTTCCCCTCCTCCTTGCCTCCATTCCACCGAGGGCCCTCCTTAGTAGGCTTGCTGGTGTGCACTATCGGGTTGTGGGCTATGAGCTGTGCGAGCAGCAGTCAGTCATCGTGTGTGTGTGTGAGGGGCATGCAGTGCCTCTGGGTAGTCCCACCAACCTTGGCTCTTACAATCCTTCCACCCCCTCTTCCACAAACTTCCCTGATGGCTGTGTTTTAAGCCTATGGTAGTGTTGAGCTCCTAGCAGCTTCTGGATTTCTGCTTTGGGATGTTTTGAGTGTCCTTACTGTTTTATGCATCTGCTGGGTTTGCTGTGACAATCCACTTGTGCTATAATTCTCTCTATTTCAATTTCACCAGAGTGGAGAACTGGAAACTAAAACAGGAACTTACAAGTTAAATAATAAACCAGAGAAATAATGCCTTGATTGTCTATCACACCTTGTAGCAAGAGCTACTCACACACATTTGGTAATATATGGTGGACATTCCTTTGAGTATCCTTATTGAACACTTACAGAAGTCCACTAAGCAGTTACATAAAAGATCTCAATCTGACTTCATTGATAAATGTTACTTCGTTATTTTTATGAGACAAATGAGGCCCAGAACTGTGAAGGGATTACTCAAATTCATGCCGTGAGTAAACCTCAAAAACCTGGTCTGCCCTAATTTTCTGGGTCAAAGTCTAGTATTTGCCTTATGGGGAAATCTGGCCAGGTATTCAGAAGAGGAGAGGGAAACCATGCTATTGCTACTTCAATCCAGTTTGCCAGCCTTTAGACAAACTTCAAAAGGTAAAAAGTTGTTTAGATGCCAATCTTTTAAGTCTTCGATTCCTAACATTTTATACTTCTAAATTTTTATAAGATTTAGGACTTCTAGGGTTAGAAAAAAATCCCAGTTATGAGCCTATCAGCATGTATGTAGCCAAAGAAAAACTAAAACATTGTTACATGTATGACCTTTGTGTGATACTCTGTTCTTGGCTTAGTCAGAAGCACCGCCACTAGGTGGAAGTAATACCCCACAAATCCAGCTTCCTGGTCTAGACTGAGTGGTGTGTGTCCTGCCACTCATAAAAGGACTGTTTGTCCCAAGAAAATCAGCAGGCCAAGCACAAAGAAGCCAGACTTTTAATTGTCTGATTGGTTGATTAGGAATTTCTGAGGAAGAAAAATAAAATTAATGTTTCTGTCGGGAATGGACTCTCAAAGGCCTTAGGGCATTGTTTCCATGGCCTAGGAAGCAGGGAAGCCCCTTAGGCCCAAGCTGTATGTTGGCTTAGGTGGGGAAGACAGCTGAGGAGCGCAGCTGTATTACTGTTGGGGTCTAAGAGGCTCATTTTTGTATCTGGGCACCATACCAAATGCTGCTTATTTTAGGAAAATGAAGCCATGGTTTACCTCGGAGCCCCCGGAGGTCAAGTATCTCACAGAGGAGGAGTACAGGGAACAAACTGAGGCTGAAACGACCAGCGCTCTGGAGGAGCTGCGCAGAGCCTGCCGCAGGCCCGACTTCCCGTCCTGGCTGGCTGTCTCCAGACTCCAGGCTCCTAAAAAGTAAGCCTGCTCAGCGGCTGTGACTGAAGATGACAGATTCGGGGACAGGGTTTGCACTTAGATACAGACAACTTCCCTGGATCACATATGAGGTCAGAGTTGTCAGAGTTCCACTGGCTTCGCAGTCTGACAAAATCCTGATCCTATGTGTTGTGTTGATCTGTGTGAGGCATTACATTAAGATCATAATAAACCCAACTTTAGTCAAACGGTAGACATGAGCACACAGGAGTGGGTAGGTCTGGCTCTACTAACCAAAGCTGTCCCTAGAGCAATCACATAAGCCATTCTTAGTACCAAGTATAAATAAATGGCTTCCTCTATTGACACAAAGTCAGGTTTAATTAAATTTAATAATGGATAAGTAGCAAGGGCACACATTGTCTTCCACATAACCCTTTCCATAATAACATTAATGTTGTTTTAAACAAAAATTTATTAGATTTGCAGAGTTTGTTCTTGGGGCAAACCACCTGTCACCCGAAGAAATCAGTATCCATGAAGAGCAGTATGGGCTTGGGGGTGCCTTCTTGGAAGAGCAGCTCTTTAGCCTGCAGACTGACCACCTGCCTGCGAGCTGACTTCACTCTGGACAAAGATTTATGACAGCTGGGCAGAACAGTTCCAGTGAACAGTGGGAAAATCAGGTGCCGAAAAGAAACTCAAGCCATACTGGAAAGGAAAGCTAATCTATGTTGAAGATGACTTACAATTCTTGGCATGTTCTGTATATTACTGTATTGGAGGTGGACATGAAGATGCTGTGATAGTCATGCACTTTCCTTGAATGAAGACCTTCAATGAAACAGGGAAGCATGCTGTTTGTTCATCAGGAGACCTGGAAGCATGAGCAGGTGTCTTCTTAGCGCCAGGACACTTCCTTCATTTCATCAGTCTTCCTGCTGAGAGACCTGAGATAACCTGAACCAGGGTTTTCCAAAGTATAGTGGGAAGGATGCGAACAGGTGCTGGAAAGGAATTCTGATGGTGGCTGTGTTTGATGCCCAGTTAAACACACTGCAGGCTTCTCTGAGCCTTTAATGCATTGTGAATCTTCTACTTGTATGGAAAGTTCCTGACTCAATTTGACCTCAAGCCCTTTTTCATGAGATTAATAATTTCTGGAACACATGTTTTGAAAATGCCATTGATGGTGAAATTTCGATTTGGGGGTATTTAAAAATTTTCTACAAGAGCACGGGACTCTTTACATGTAGTCCTGGTTTCTTGTGACTTAAGTAGAAGGCACTCTAGGATGTAGCCATGTAGAGATGCTGAGAGCCTTTGTCTTACAGTGTTGGCATCTTTTCTTCTTTAGTTGTTACAATGGCCAACTACTTATCTAATGACTGATAAAAAGAATTATTTCTTAAGATTTTATTTAAAGTGGATAAAATTTTTATAGATATACATAAGGATTAAAAACTAGAATTTCTATACTTTTTATACATTGAAGACATTTAACCTTTTGCAACATTTTGAGATTGATTTTTACAAATTGGCTATATATTTTTACAAGGATTTCCCTACAAAAACAGATTTGTGATATTTTTTTATAAAGATAAAATCTTTGTGTCTTGATCTGTGATGTTAAACTCCAGAGTAAAATGAGCATCTGTGCTTTGTCCCTGAAGACAGGCCAGAAAGTCAACTCTAAGACTGTAACATGGCTACACTGATTCTCTGACAGCCAAATGCAGGCTTTTTTCCCCTTTTACTGTGATGGGATCATAAAATCCCTTATTCATCAAGAAAAGGTAACAGGGCAGAAACAAGAAATTTTGAACTGTCACTTTCCTAAGCCACATGTAGTATGGTTTTCTAAATTGTTAATGAAAGTAAGGCTAACCATTTGGAACTTTCTAGAGTGACTCTTAAATGGTATTTCCTCTCTGAAGCAGTGTGTCAACGTTTACAGGTCTGCTTTTTGCCAAACATATTTTAATATTAAGACCCCCTGTTTTTCCTTAGAAACTTCACTCTGGACTATCCTTGCCTTTGTCTTTGACTTTGACAGAAAAAAAAAAAATCAAAGAATGTATTTCCATTTAGTTTGACAATGTTAACTGTTTTACATGTATAAGCATCTTTTTGTTACAGTTTAGCTGAGTTTTTTTTTGTAATTATGTTTATTGTTGATGTATTCGTAACTCTCAGGTGTGTCCCTGCTTTCGCTCACCAAGTGCTCACCTCTCAGATGGCAGTTTGTATAACACAAAATACAGGGGGAGGGACTGCAGGTAAGTGAGCTTGCCCAGCAAGCACAAGGCCTGGGTTCGACCCCCAGAACCTATGTAAGAAGCTGGGCATGGCCATGTATGCCTGTAACCCTAGTGCTGAGGGTGGGCAGTGGACATAGGAGAATCACTGGGGCTCACTGGTCAGACAGCCTGACTGAAAATCAACGCTCTGGATTTAGTGAGAGTCCATCACAAGGAAACCATGTGGAAGAATGAGAGAGGGGAACACCCCATGTTTCTTATCTGGCCTCTGCAAGTGAGTGCACAGGGTGCATGCATCCCCATGAATGTATAGACCACACATACTATACACACACATACAAAAACAGAAAAATGTGAGTGTGATTAACACATGAGCATCCACTGCGCTTCACTGGGTCGAGTGTACAGTGACTGCTGGAAAGAAGCAGAGACGAAGCCAACAAGCCAGGGTCACCATCATAATCAATCAGTTTCAGAATCAGAGCCACAGTCTTCCAGGACACCGCTTTTCATGTTTATTTTTAGAGGGATTTGCCATTTTGTTATACAATACTGTGAGACGATAAGCAATTAAAAGCATTTTTGGTATTTCTATTGTTTTCTTCTGAATTGAGGCTTATTATAGCATTAGTCACAATTTTAATCCCTGTCTAGCAATGTACAGGTTCTTCCCTCCTTGCCTTCCTCCATTTTTCTTGCTCTTCTCTTTCTCTTTTATAGGTCTTTAAACAATTTAAATGCCTATCAGCACAGTGGCTATGCCCTTCATAAGGAGGGCAACAGAGATTTTGTATTTCACACCTTCATAGGTGCACGTTTCAGAAGTACAGCAGAACCCTTTGTTGTGTCCTTGCTTACACCAGGTGCCTCACAAAAGCTGACTATTAGCAGCAAGTTGGACTCTTTGACACCAGATGTGTGGGTGAGAAGTAGTGTAGGTGCCATGCTTAACATATTATTCAAGTGTTACTTTCTGAAAAATCATTTTACATATTACAAAAATGCCTTGTGAATTAGTTTCATACTTTACCAATAGGGATGAATTATAGGGGTGTCCATCTGACATTTAGAAAACTATTTGAATTTATGACTTTGTAAAAAAATTCTGCAAATTTAGGTGATTTTAAGAAGTTTAGAATAGCTGCTGGGTTTCATCGATATATCTGAGCATGGGAATAACTTAAGATCCTGAAATTATATTAAAAATAGCATATTAGGGGGATAGAGATATGGCTTAGCAGTTTATGGCACTTGCCTGCAAAACCTAATAACCTGGGTTTGACTCCCCAGTATCCACATAAAGCCAGAGCACAGTGACACATTGTCTGGAGTTCGCTTCCAGTAGCCGAAGGCCCTGGCATGCCTATTTGCTCTGTCTCTTTCTCTCTTTCTGCTTGCAAATAAATAAATAAAAATATTTTAAAAGTAGTATATTATTCTCCATGTGATTGACTATTCCCCAGAATTAGAGATAAGTCATTCTTTTGGATTAGCTTTGTATATGACTGAAAGCATAGTCCTGTACATGGATATCTTCTCCTTGCTGGGACAAAGCACCCAACCAAAAGCAGCTGATGGGAGGAAAGTTTAATATTGGCTTACAGCCTCAAGGGACACTTCATGATGTCAGAGACAGCATGGCATGAGCAGACACTGAATATCACTTCTGCCACAGAAGGTAGAAAACAGCAGCAGGAGAATGCACTCAGCTCTAGCAAGGGGAACTGGTTATCACACCCCTAACCCTGCCCCCAACAACACACCACCAGCAAGGCTCCACCTCCCAAAGGGCTGTCAGCTGGGGACCAAGCATTCAGAACACACATTTGACTCAAACCACTGCAATAACATAATGGAGATGAGATTTTGACGAAGACAGGTATTTTCAGATACCCTGGGAACAAGCTGCCTTCTGAGACTCCCATGAAAGAGGTAAATATTTGTATTGAACTCTGGGCCACCGACTCAAACTTGATTTTCATCATTGCTCCAAAGGAGACCTGTCTCCCAACATGGGACCTGGCTGCCATTCACAGCCCCAAACACAACTGACATAAAGATAAAATACTTGGAGTGATGTGACCAGGAGAAGATCTGCTCAATGAGGGCTTACCTCATAAGGCTGCCTGG
This sequence comes from Zapus hudsonius, assembly GCA_004024765.1. Taxonomy (NCBI): domain Eukaryota; kingdom Metazoa; phylum Chordata; class Mammalia; order Rodentia; family Dipodidae; genus Zapus; species Zapus hudsonius. Next base: position 31,629 of record PVHP010006884.1, on the reverse strand, counting down.
TAAATTGCCATAGAAGGGAGTTAGTTACATATGCTGTGAGACCTGAGTCAAGTGCCTACTTCCCCCAGTGGGCTGCCCTGGCTCATGGGACAAGGCTCCCAGACTGCTGACAGACAGACGGCCTCTTCCTTTGTTCAAGCTCTATCAATATTTCCCTCTCGGCTGATTTCCTGTCTTATTACTCAGTTTGCTATCCCTTCTTATAGGTCTTTTCTCTCAGATACTTCCGCCTGCCTATACCCAGAGTCTAATTGTCTTTTTAAAGATAATTTTGCCTATTTTCATATGATCTGTAGTTGTGATACCACATTAGGTCACCACACATTTTGGATAGGCACAAATTTACTAGAATAAGCCATGGAAAATATGTTCAGTGGGATGGCTATTTTTATTTAAGTAATTTGGAATTTTTTTTTAAGAAGTAATGATCAAAAGAAAAAGAGTCCCCATGTTGTTTGATAACCCATCAGACACTCCTGTGTCTTCATGTGAGCCTCATGACCACTCAGTGATTTTTTGGCATTGTGAAGCTGAAGAAGTTGATGCCTGCAGTGGTTCAAGTGGGAGAGTCAGATCTGATCCTGGTGTGTGTTTGTCTACATGTGTGTCTATATGTGTGCGGGTATGTGTGTGCATGCGCGTGTGCATATGTTTGTATGTGTATGTGCGTGTGTGCATGCATGTGTATATGTATATGTGCGTGTATGTGTGTGCACACACGCGTGTGCATGTATATGTATGTGTGTGCAAATGTATGTGTGTATGTGTTTGTGCATATGTGTGTATGTGTGTGCACGCACACCGCCCTCACACCAGGGCCCATGCTCTTCCTGCTTCCTCTATTGCCACACCAAGGCCTGGGCATTAGGAGGATTTGAGTCTGAATCCTGGCTAAATGACCACCATCCCATAACTTAAAACTCTGCTAGTTTCAGAATCCTGACATTTAGGTGGGGTTCATGATAGGTACTATTGGGGTTTTTGTAGGATAAAGATGGTAATTTGACCAGCACATAAGCACAGCTATTTAGCCATTGATGTGGCTCCCATGTTGCAGAATCTCTGCGTAACTCAAAAGCTGAGAACTGAGAAGTGCATTGCACAGGTTGTTCCACTACCATGACCAACCTCTACCCTACAGGACTGGAAGGAGCCCTAAATCCACAGGAAGTAAGCCTTTAGCTAACTGCTTCCTGAGGCATGGAAGGATTATTAGGACAGTAAAGAGGCACTGTTCTATGATGTCCTTGGACTTTTTAGGAGGTGTGCTTCCGACCGGAATGTACTGTCATCTCTCCTGCTGAATGCTTTAAGGAACAGCCGTAATTAGCATCTGGCCCCTGACTCCATACAAACTCAGCACTGGGAGTAAGTTACTGTTTCGACCACCCAGGATAAGCAGTAGATAGTCATTAAGGCAGTGATTACCAGCCTGGGCTTTGTGACACCCCTGAGTCTTCCTAGGGATCGTGAAAGGGGTTATGAAATTCTCAGGTCAAGTTTAATTTGAATTCACTTTAATATGTTTTAAAAGTGGCATATGGCACTTAGGACAGGAAGAAAAAGTCACAAAGTCCACAAACTCATGAAGGTGTCAGCTCAAAAGGCTGGAAATTACTGCATGTTGGAGCAACTCACAGTAAACATTTCATAACAAAGGCATGTTGAATTTGGTCTCATTCATTACAGAGCAAAGGACTTCTACTTGTTTGGTCACATATTTTTCATTTAAGAAATATTTTAAAATGCTATTTACTTTTTATTTCAACATGTCCACTGTGCATTTCCAAAACAGCAGGCTTTTCAAAGGAATAAATCAGAACTGTAAACACAAGTACAAGGTTTTGACTTCCTACAGTCAGTTTTACAAATCCACATACTGTACATTCGTAGGTGGGATTCCGCCCATCACCCACTTTTCATTACTGTAATTACACAAGCATAATAAATACATCTGATTTTTAAAGGTCACTTAAATGAGCCATGATAATTTACAGTACAGTATGGTTCAAGTGCAAAAATAACTATCTGCTTAATTCTATTTCTCTCAGTTATTTTAAGCTGTTTTCTAGTGAAGCTAGACATCCAAGTGTAGAATCTCTTCTCCCAGACGCAGGCCTGGGCAGAACTGAGTCATGGAGAAGCTTAACTTTACAGTCAATCCTGGCTACACCAACTCAGAAGTGCCCATTTCTAACTGTTCCTGCTCTGTCCATCCAGGACATCTACACACATCTAACTGATCTTTGCTCAGCTAAAGCAGCATTTCCTTCCACAGGCTTCCCCTAGGTTTCCAGTTAGCAGCAGGCGTTACAGGTCAGTCACCTAGCCATACTTAGTATACAGCTGCATTCCCAAATCTGGAAAGTCCAGTGTCCGACTATGTTTTCTTGGGAAAGAGCATTCTAAGATTTGCTTCTTCAGTCATTAGAAAGTATTTCCTATTCCCATCCCTCCTGTTCCTGGTTTTCGATTTATGATCGCACAAACAAACTGATCTACTATGTGATTTTTAAAAAATCATATCCCTCCCCAGGCACTTAAATCATATACTGTTATTTGTAAATAGTACTGCTTAATTAAAGGAATTATCAGGAATTCAGTGATTTTTGCTTGTTTTATTCCCTTAGCTAGTTAGAGCCTACATCACCATAAAATAGTACATAGTGACAGAGGCTATTTATAGTATTGACGTATTTATAAACTTTTGTCAAGCCTCAGGATACTGGGTTGGTTGGCTTCTTTATAATATTCCCTCATTTCTGTTCATTCTGAAAGCCCATTTAAAACAAAAGGCATTTTAAAGCTCAACTTAGCTTTCAGTAGTCACTAACAGCTTTTGCTGCTCAAAGAACTATTTTCAATATATACCATATGCATATAAAAATATATTTGCTAGAGATATGCAAAGTTTATGATGAAACTTTTAATATTCTTTTGAACAAAAGCACTGTACTACTAACTTTTATCTGGTTACTTTTTAAATATGTCTTATAATTTTTTAAATTATTCTCTTCAAGACAAACAAAATTATACATGAACTGTTTCTTCCCAGTTTACATTAAGAACTCAATAAGTGGAATAAATAATCAGAAGAGAGAAATTATATCAACATTCACCTTGAAACTTTCATTCCCTCCACTTGCTGAGTGTCAGCATGGCTGAGAAGTGTGCGGTCAGTCACCTAATCCACTAAGAACTGGAAGTCCTCACTGAACACCATTTCCTTTAGCATCTCCAGTGGGACAATGCAACGTTCCCTTTTCCTGCCAACGTGTACTGTAGCTCGCATGTGTGTGTGCGTGTTGTTCCATGTTAATGAGTTTAGATATTAGAAGCTTATGTATGCGGTGCCAGGCCCCTCTGGTGAGGGGTGTTCAGGGTTGGGGCCTTGCCTTCTGTGTCCTGGCTGAGGTGCCTAGTTCCATGCAAGATGTAAGATGAAGGGATCCTCAGTGTCCTCCTGCAGCTGCCTGGGCCTGCTGCACCTCACTGTCCACACTCGGGGCCACACGGGGATGAGCAGGGCTGGTCTGCGTCTCAGATGGTGCTGCATCAGGGGGTGGCTGGTTTCTAGGTGGGTCAGAGGGAGCCTCACAAGGAGCATGCTGGCTTCCACCAGCTGGAGGATTTTCCCGATTCTCACTGGTCCCCTGGAAGTAAAAACATGGTCCATAGTGAGAGATAGTAAATCAACCGAATGCCTTATGTACCAGACAGAGCAAGCACGGGGAGATCACGCTGAAGAGCCCATTTCAGGCACCAAGGGATTGAGGAATAAGGACAGAAAGTCTTACCTTTCATCTCTTTTCCTATGTGCAACTGCCAGAGCCGCATGAAAAACACAAACACTATAAGCACGCAAATCTTGTGGATAAAGGAACATCATTACCAAAATTCCTGTCACTGCTCTCCAAATATCTTTCATTAGCAATTTATTTCTGAGTCCCCAGGCATGTGGCATGTCCCCATGGGTTAAGCAACTGCATGACCACTGTAGTCAAAAACTGGAAGACACTGTCAATAGTGAGTGCAAAAGATACTCCCAGCCTCAAGCCAACCAGGAAAACAATGCCCTGGAATTCAGAGTCCTCATATATAGTTGGGATTTCCAAATGAGCACTAAATGTTAAATAAGACAGAACAGAGTACATATGTCAGCATCACGGGTGAAATCAATGAGGGGGAACCATGAGGACAACTCACCATAGTACTTTTCTGTGAAATGCTACATTTAGTTTTATAAATCAAGAAACATTCTAGTTAAAAATGCCTACCACTCCTCCCATAGTTGAATACCCACCCCAAAGTTTTCATTTCTGTGAGTGGTTCTGAAATGTGAAAGAAGCAGTCTTAGTATAATGACTTCCTAGGAATAACCTACACCACTCCTACTTCTGATTGAAAGTTCTTATTGCTATCGTCTCATACTAGAAGAGAATAATCTTTAGTACTGCATGAGCCGACCTGTCTGTGAAACCTAGGATGATTACAGGAAGCAATGCAAACACTGCCTTTTTCCTGCTGCATGAGCTCCTCCCACCCCACGAGGGAAGAGTTGTGTGAGTGTATTAGCTTGACAAGCAAAGAAGGAAGATTATGCATGGATGGGCACACATGGGGCTCCCAGGGAAGAATCAGATTTGGTAAAAGTATATAAAGATTTTATGGCTTATTAAAGCCAAGAATAATTAAGGTCATTTGACAAATTTCTGAAAAAAAATTACTCTCTATTTTGAATATCTTTCCCATTCATTTTTTTTCCTTCAGGGTCCTTAAGCTACTCTGTAGAGCTGACATGACTCTAAAAAAGAGATGAATATGAAAGGGAAAAGTCGATTCATTCCTTTTGCCAAACTTCACACTTACTTTCCAAAATCAGGATACAATTTTCATTATGTAATCACTAATTTCATAAATATGATTTGATTTTATTCAGGAGCTATAACTCCTCTAGGACTGAGAAAAATCACACTTTTGATTTTTCAGGTGAGGCCATTTCAAAGCCATCTTTCCACTGAGTCTGGTGTCCTGTTATATCCATACAGTGGTTTGTGTTGTTAATTAATTCAAGTATTTATTACTTCCCTGGTGTATATATATAATGCTCCCACTATAATTCTGAATTTTAGAGATTAATAAATGTAGTCTCCAAAAGCAAGAACTCTATATTCTTGCTGTTACTGGCTGAAATACAGGAGTACACAAAGTTGGAATAAATTTGCTCATTTTGAGCATTATCAGCTCTGTTGTGAAGCCATTATGATCTCCATAAAGCAAGATTTTTCTGTGATCTCGCCATCCACTGATGATCATTGGTTTGCACCAGGCTTTGCTGGCAAAGGCCCTCTGGCTAGCCGGCAGAGGTACCTGCAGAGGCTGTATCTCGGAGGCACGGCTGTCTCGTGTCAGCTGCATCATCTCTTTAACTTGGTAGAGCACGTAGACGAAGGTCACCCAGGGAGAGGCGCTGACCCCCCAGGCTGGTTTGTTCACATCTTCCTGTTCTTCCTGGTGTTTGGTTTTCTTGGGCGGAAGTCTGGTCTCCATGCGTGGCATGACATCCTCCGTCTGTTGCTGTACCAAGTCAATGGTTGCTATGGGAACAGGACTGGAGGGAACAGGAATCCTTTCTGCCAACATTGTCTTATCTGGAGAGAAAAAATAATGTTGAAATGATCTTTTCAGAGTTTTCTGCTTACTTGAGCAAAGGTAGCACGAAGCAAGCCTGACATGTGTTGCACACCTACGACCCCAGCTACCTGGGAAGCTGGAAAGTAAGAATGCCAGCGATGGTGTTTTGTTCTGAGTATCTCAATGGGATTGAAATGCTCTCCCAAGATTCTGGAACATGTGAGTTCTTCTCTAACAGAAGCACTTCGGGTACTGAGGCTGGTGTCCTGGAAGGACAGGAGACCCAAAGTGTACCCAGAGAGCAAGAACAGGAGTGTTCAAGTGGCTAGCCTTTTCACTAAAACTTTGTCAGCAACACACGATATCTGATATCACCTTCCTAAGAAAGCTCATGCCTGCAGGAGATACTTCAAATTTCAGCTTTAGACTTTTTTAAATGAAGGTAAAGTCACAGAAATGACTAGCATCATCCCTACCTAGTAGCAAAATTACCATAAGGCCTTAAATGGATTTGCTTTCCATCTGAAATCCCTTTGGAATTCCAGGAAAGTTGAAAAGCAATGAGTCCCTAAAATAAAATGAACACAAGAAAACCTGGAGCAACTTAACCATTCCTCTTTTCTTGAGTTCACATGTGCGCCCTGAGAAGATAGCCAAGGCACACTGCACTGGCAGTACTTCTGGCTTTCTGAGGAGCATGAGTAGACTTCCTGTGGCTTTAACCAACAAAACCATCAAGAAAAAATGTGTCACACAACTAGAATCCCAGCACTGGGGGCTTGCAGCAAGAGGACTGCAAATTCAAGGCCAGTCTGGGCTACATAGAGACCAAGTCCCAATCCTCCACAAGAAGTGTTTACCTTCTTCCTCATCTGGCACTGCCAGCCACTGGGTAAGGGCAAAGAGCAGCAGGATCACCAGGCAAGCCATGCCAAGTCCTCGGAAGGTGGCAGCAGCCCCTTTGAAAACAAGCAGAAAAGCTCCAGGAAATGCAGATAACCTTCAAACCAAACTGTCAATGTTCTAAAGTTCAGGGCAAAGGAGGCAAAGCTCTCCATGAACCACAGAAAAGTGTCCTTCCATTAGCTTATATAAATGAGAAAACACAGGGCTGGGAGGTGCAGGAGACCCTGGTGCTGGTATTTGTTCTGTTCAATAAAGGACTGTCTCTGCATAGCTTCCATCATATGGAATATTCATTGGCACTCTCCTCTTCATAAAGACTGTCTACCTATTAACAAACAGGCCTGTTCATGTGCTGTTGGAACAGCAGGGCTTAACCAGGGTTATAAAGTCTCATGTCTCTGAGCCTACTTAGCATAGATGATTGAGCAGTCAGGAAGCCTGGAGCAGAATAGTCCGATTTCTACCTTAGCTCCTATTTATTTTTAATGAAGGAGAGTGGATGAGGCAGATGGACAGTGTTGTACAGATCTAGTGGCAAGAGTATTCAGGCAAACATTTGAGATTTTCCTGGTTTAAAGTCACTTGATGGAATCACAATCAGGAAGCCCTTTTCTCCAGCACGGGTGCCAGCATATTCAGATAGTGTACATTCAAGCAACAGCACATGTGCCTGTTCATTTCCTGGCTCCCCTCGGCTACTGGGTACCGTGAGGCATCTCATTAGGCTCTCTGACAGAGACGTGCCTCTAGGAGCTGGCTCTACCACCCTAAAGCCCAAGCACATGCTTTACAATTCAGTTGACCATGAAATCTGGAAAGAGAATGGGACTGCTGGAGGCGAGGTCTGATACTCTTCAGTAATAATTTGAGTTTACTGAGGTAAGGATGAAAAATCATGTTTTCACCAAAGAAAACAGGAAGAAAGAGAAAGTCACTCTTACCAAAGTAATTGACTAGAACGCCCCCGATCATGGCACCACATCCTCGCCCCAAACCTAGGTGAAGGCCCTGTAGGATGCCCTGCGCAGACGTCCTCAGCTCAGGGGGGACAGCTGCACTGAGGTATGAGATGCACGCTGCCCAGATGGCTGCATGCGTCACTCCTGGAGGGGAAGAACGGGTGGGGGTGAATGTCCATCCAGAACTACTTAGAGTACCCATTTGCAATGTGAATTATTCAATCAGGGATCTACTATATTACATAGATATATGCATACATGTAAACATACATACTCCACAATAAGACATAACAAAATGTATCATTTTAACCATTTTTAAGCATGCAGTTGAGTGGCATCAGGTCTGCCCACACTCACCATCACCACCACCCATTTCTACAATATTTTCATCATCCTAAAGAGCTCTGGGCCCTTGGGTCCCTTAAGCCAGCTTCTATTTTCCATGCCTGTGGGTAGGACTACTCTCAAACAGATCTGTTCTTTTTGTGCCTGGCTTATTCATTTAGCATAACATCATTAAGTTGGTCCACTTTGTAGCCTGTTTTTAATATTCCACTGCATGTTCATATCACATTTTGTACAAATGTTGATGGACGTCCGAGTTCTTTCCTCCTTTTGACTATGGTGAAGAATACTGTGTAGACACTTGTTTCTGTCTATTTGACTCGCTGCTTTCAGCTGTCTTGGATGCCCAGCTGGACGTGGTGGGATGACACTCACAGCGCCATTCATCATGAGCCATTTCCCACTGGAGCCGTCCCACGGTTGCATTTTACATCCTCACCAGTGTACATGATAGCCAGTTTCTCCACACCCTTGCCAGAAATCAGGTTTTGTTGATTTTTCTTTTAAATGAAGCCTATTGAGTGTGTAAGGTGTCGCTGTATTCTCACTGTATTCATTAGTCTTCCTCAATGACTAAGGATGCTGTGCATCTCTGAGTGATTACTGCCTGTTTGTACATATTCTTTGGAGAGATGTCTAGAGATGTTTATTTGAGCCCTTAGCTCTGAAAAGCTGGAAAAAGTCACGATTCCTGGGGTCAGCAGAGTACTTGAGAGGGTGTTGTGTGGAATTACAGTCCAGACTAAGCATGGAACTCGTCTCACCTAAGAAACCTTAAACTATGGACCAAAAGGATTATCCTGCTTCCAAGCAGCTCAAAAATATGTATAGGAACACACACATATTCAGCATCTGGAACAGAAAATTCGAAATGTGTGGCATACAATGCAAAGGTCACCTGGGCCGAGTGCACTTCGGTAGTGGAAAGAACACGATTTTTACTGGGCACAATTGATGATATGCCTCATCACGGACAAGAAACATCAGATTAAGTTTCCTGTGTCTTAGTCTTTTTACAGTCATTCCTTCAAAGTAGGTTGTTTGTTTGGTGGTGCTAAGGATTGAATTTGGCTCTCACACATGGGTAGGCAAGCACTCTACTATTGAGCTATATCCCCAGAACTAACTGGGTTATTTTTTAACTAAAAAGACAGATTAAATGGCTTGTGGTTTTGTGTGTACTTAATTAATTTCCACAGAAGTCAAATAAATTATTTGCTTTCTCTGGCTAAACAAATGCAATATTTAGATAATGTCAGCTTTCTCAGACTGAATAATGCACAGATTCTTAATTATAAATGTTGACACAGTAGTACACAATGGGAATATTTTCATAGTATTAAAATAATGTTAACTTTAGATTTTCAGATATATATGTTCTTTCATTAATAGCATCAAAGTAAAATTCCAAAGAAACAAATTAGATTCACTAGTAGAATGAAAATTGATGATTCATCTTTAAGAAATGATTGCCAATAACCCAAAACTACGTCATATGGTTGAAGATTAACATCACCGGTGTCTATGTGTAAGCCATCAACTGAAAGAATTATGAGCAGACCTACACTGTTCTGGGTATGTATGTGACTACAGCATTGAAATAATTTTTTTGGTTATAGTTTTAGATCAAATACAAAATCTGGAAATTATGCTCTTACATGCAAAGGCTTGAGTACACACAAAAATATTCCAATAATAACATATTCTCTATCCCTCCCCCTCCTCCTTTCTCTACCCTCTTTCTCTTTCCTCTTACTCCTGACCCACCCTGGCAAAACTGAGTTTCCTAAAACTTTGAGTCTTCTAAGATAATTAAAGCATTTTTCAGCAGGATGACTTCAGTCAGGAAGCCTTGAATCTGTTTTCAGAATGCCTTGCCTGGCTGGTATTAAGTGGAAGTTGTAAAAGAATCTCTCCAGCAGACTTTCAGGGTCTCCTTATTATTTGGGAAAGGGTCTCATTAGATATTGACATGATATATTGAAATAATTCCTTTCAATATATCCAATCAATGGAATACTCAATAATCCCTCTTCCTAGAAAAGAAAATGACAAAACTAAGCAATTCATAGGAAGAGACTGGGTTAGAAACATTACCTTAAAACACAGTTGTGGACTTATGGTTCTTCTGATTAAACTTGAATAGGAAATTCCATATTGTTACTGATGATCTCAAGCTCTTGGTAATGTGTTAGCACAGCTATGCTCTGGTTTTAAATAAAAGAGCAAACCCAAATCTAAATTGCTTTGAGCATTTTCTTTTTAAATATTTTTCCATGTTTACTGTAAATAATTAGATCCATTGCATGAGCAAGTCTTATGGTCGTATCCCCATTTCCCTCCTCCCTGTTCCCACCCCACTGGGGGCCTGACTACATGGGCTTGCTGGACCAGACCATGGGATAGGGGGTTATGGATTATACCAGAGGTAGCCAGATTTTTTTCTCTCTCCCCCACCATGACTCTTATAATCTTTATTTATTTGAGAGAGAAAGAGGCAGATAGAGAGAGAACAGGTACACCAGGACCTCCAGCCACTGCAAATGAACTCCAGACACACGTGCCATATTGTGCATTGGCTTTATGTGGATACTGGGGAATCAAACTTGGGGCCTTCTGCTTTGTAGACAAACATCTTAACTGCTGAGCTCTTTTTCCACCCTCCCTTTGAACATTTTCTATGTATATAAAACGAGATTGAAGTAGTATAAGCAATTGTTTTGTTACCAAAAACAACTTGCTTGTTAAAATTTAGGAGATGGAATATATAAGCTAGGAAGATCAAATGGCTTACCCCTTTTACTTTTACTCAGAGACTGATGAAAAGGCAGTACATGACAGTCTTCAGTTGATGAAGTAAGCACAGAGCTTATTGGCACAGGTAATGGGCTTACACAAGGACTACCAAACTTCAAATCATTCAGAATGCAATAGCTATGGGCTAGGGAGATGTCAAGTGAACAAGCATGAGGCTCTGAGTTCAAATCCACAGCACCAACATAACATCTAGGACCAGCACATGCCTATAACCCCAATGCTGGGGAGGCAGACAAAGACCTCTGGGGCTTGCTGGCCAGCTACTCTAGCCTAATCAAGAGACCCTCTCAAAAAAGGAGGAGGAGGGCTAGAGAGAAGGTTCAGTGGTTCAGGGTACTTGCTAGCAAGGCTTATGGCCCAGGTTCGATTTCTTAGTACCCGTGTAAAGCCTAATCCACAGAGTGGCACATGAGTCTGGAGTTTGGTTGCAGTGGTGGGATATTCTGAGCTCTCTCGCTCTCACTCTTGTTCTCTCTCTTTTTCTCTCTCTCTCTCTCTCTCATCTCTGTCTCTCCAAGTAAGTAATAAATTAAAAAAATTTTTTAAAGGTAGAGGGTCTGGGGAAGGTTCAGTGGGTAACATGAAGACGTGAGTTCAAATCCCTAGTCCTCATGTAAAATGACTGGACATGGCTTCTCCCTGCTGTGATCCTAATGCTGAGCGGGGCAGAGACAGGAGGATTACTGGGACTTCGTGGTCAGCCAATCTAACTCAAAACTGCCATGAGCTCCAGAGTCAGTGAGGGACTCTGTCTCAAGAAACAAAAGCAGAAAAATGATAAAGGAGGATATCTGACATACTTCTCTGGCTTCCGTATGTATGCTGTGTGCAAACACATGTGCAGACTCATATACATTCACACTCACAGACACTCAAACACACACACTCACACACATACACACTCACACCACATATTGCATACACACAATAAAAATTTTAAAATACAGTGAGAGTAACTGACGGAGACAAACATCAACCTTTGGTCTCTAATTGCACACACACACACACATACCTGCACACACACGAGCATACAAACATGAACATGTACACACACACACACACACACACACACACACACAGCAAGCAAGCAATACCTATGTTGGTAGGCCAAACAAATACAAAAAGATGCTGGCCTCCTCACACACGAGGCACCCAGCCTGGCTGCTAGCACATGGGTTCACCTCTCATTGGTTGTTTGTAATCCACTGATAGCTCTTGAGTGAGTTATTACCAATTCACATACTACTATTTAATAAATATGTTTAATGACTCTCAAAGACCAAATATGTATGCAAACTTAGTGTCTCAGTCCTGTCTTTACTGGGCCCTGTTCCTGTCAGGATTGGCTTCAAGGCCTAATGGAAAGAAGTATTTCCATACCTTCTGTTACCCAGACTGTAACTAGGTAATACATTACATGTGAACAAGCCAAAATCATATTAAAAAATAATCATAATTAACAATAAAAATTTCATTAGTAATATGACAGCTTCTTCCTCTACAAGGTATTGTGCTTTTGGGCATAGACTATTTTATTTATTACTCCAAATAAAGGAACTATTTTGTCTCTATTTTGCAAGAAGGAAACTAAGGCATAAAGATGTTAAAATGATCTGTTCCAGGAGAGAGAGGGGAGGGAAGGAGGGAGAGATTTAGAGAAAAGAGAGGGAGAAGGAGAGAGAGAGAACAAGAGCAAGCTGAGGAACCAGATCTGAATTTTGATCTCTAAGTCCAGAATTGAAGTGCTACACTGCCTGTCTCTACAAAAACTACTGAAGAATCCTGAAGTAAATCTAACTTCTTGAAGTTGTTTTGCCAGGAATACCAAACATGCCCAAGGATTCACCTTCTAAAAAATGAATATTCTTACTACCTCCTTCCCTTCAAAAAGGGCTGGCATATCTATACAGTCTCAACTTTTTCATGTGCTCCAAAGAATGCCTTACTTTATAATATTCACTAACATGTATTTCAAAATTGTTCATTTTTTGCCTGCAATAGAGTTCTGCAGCAAATGGCATAACAAGAAGAGAAAAAAACCATTCCTTCTCTAATAGACAGCTGCTCTTCGTGAAATACTGCTTGGCTTAGTGGCTGGGAGGGGAAAGAACTAAGTATTGGAGCTGGGATTGTTTGGTTTTGTTCCTCTTGCTTCTGCCATGACACGTGCAAGGAAGGAAAAGCTTAGAAAGATCAAGGTGAACATCAGTGAGATGTTCCTTCCCAGAGATGGTCTCTACCAGCAAGCCATAAAAGGAGTCTGCACTGATTAAGTTAATGCTGTTATAGCAGATTAGCCCCATAATCTCTCCTGCTCATATGAAGCCCATATGAGGGGCAGGAGGAGTAGCTGCTCTGCTCCACACAGGCATTCCTGCACCAGGCTGTGGACTCCCCTCTCAGCACACAGGCATTCCTGCACCGACACTGTGGACTTTCTGATCATGCCGAGTCTAAGTTCCAACATTCAGCTCTCAGAGGAGGGAGGAGATAATAGCTCTGGGAGATCTTATGAGCCAGGTTGAAAAAACCTGGTTATACCCAACTGCAAGGAATGTTGGAAAAGATCTAGCTGTGTGTCTATGAGAAAGGGAAACAGCAGGTGAAGGACAAGCCAGGCTCCCTGCCATCAGCAGCAATGGACTTTCCAAAAATACTTACTACAAAAATACTTAGAAGTAGCACAAATCTTCAGTGTGTCACATGAAAGAGACTTTGTGGAAAACCACAGAATCTGCCAGTGGACAGCATCACAGACTCCCCCATGCATTCATGCAGCATTGTCTGTGGAAAGTACGCACTGTGTCAGATAACCTGTCAGGCTCTGAGGGCACAACCATATACAAGCCTGTCCCCATCACCACAGAGCTGTGGTGGGCAATGTGGTGTGGCACGAAGCAGTGAGTGGAAAGGGGCAGGAATAACCTGAAAGAGGACAAGTGAGCTCCTTGAGAACAGACTACCCAGTACCCAGCTCCCAGCCCAAGGCTTCACACCTGCAGCAATGGAGTAAAAGGAGGCAGGCATGGTCTGTATGTTGGGGGATGAGGAAGAACGCACTTGTGGATAAACAGTGCCTTGCATAAGGTTGGAGGAGACGTCCACATTCCATATATAAATAACAGCATATAGGACCTTAAAACAGTAGGTCTTTCTATAAAATTTAGCTTGCAAATAAAAAATGCAAGTTCCATTAAAAAAAGTTCTCCGATACAACAAGGTTTTGGGGCCCACATAAATGTTCCATGCTGGCATTATGCCTTTGGCATATGTCAAAGCCGTTGTGGGAGAATCACTCAACACCAAGTGTGTTTAATGTCAAGGCTTGGCAATACTACATTCTATTTGCTCACTGTTTTCCTACATGAGGTCCCACACGAGAACTTCTACAGCAAAGGCTGTGAAAACAAACGTCAGTTCCCCTAAGACAGCTTTAAAGAAGAATGCACACTGACGAGTCACAATTCCATATGCTGTGGTCACCAGGCTCTATGCAGTTTAATCTCTTGGAAGGAATTCTTTGAAAACATTTCCCCCTGGACCAACTTTTATTTATTTATGAGTGATTTCACATTTGTGTTAGTGTATGTTACCTAACATCTATTGGACACTGTTAGTCAGGCACTGTGCTAAGCATTTTGCATGGATTGGTTTATGCATTTCTTATCAGTCTCTTCTACAGCCTGAGTCTGAGGTTTAGAGAGATTACCATCTTGCCCAAAGACACAGAGCTTAGAGACAGGAGATAGAATGCAAGGCCAGAGAGCACTGTGGTTTCCAAATCACTACAGACTTTGGTAAACCCCCACATCCAACTTAAAGAATGAGGTGAGAGTGTAGTGAATGAGAGAGACACTGTTCACACAGATGTGCCATACAGGTGACAGAAAGATGGCATACTTGGAAGAACTGCGACAGTGAAGGTTCAGCTTTCAATTTGTCTTTAGATATTTATAAAGTTTTGATATGTTACTCAAGATATTTCAAAATTAGAAAATACCATTATAGTACTAGATTCAGGGGGATTAAAACAGATCAAACAGCAACATTTATAGCATAGCTTCCTACACACACACACATGTATATATATACACACACATACAAGTGTTAGGAGAATTCAGAAAGTATAAGGCATAGACTTCATATTCAAAGCTGAAACTAAGGAGACAAAACTAGTCTTGGTAAAGTAAACTGAGAGCAGATAATTGCTAAACTTCATTCATACATCTGAGAATAGCTCAGAAAAAGCTAAGTGTGGGGTAAGTGACAGGAAAGGATTCTTGGATTGGATGACATTTCAAATGAATACTAAATGGACAGGTAATTTCTCCTTTGAAGGAAATCCTTTATAAAAACTTGTAATACTGTAAAATATGGAGTGATAAAGAATAAAATGACTTTTTACTATAACTTATAAGACTATTAAAGTTCAGTTGTAACAGGACCATTGACTTTGGTGAACTAGCTTATTCACTGAAATGCTAAGGTTAGGATATTTGTCTGTCATAGCTATTCATGTAACAAACTGCAGGTGTCTCAAGGGTTAAATCCGACAATATGGATGATAACTGTGATGGGTAAGTTTTAATGTCAACTTGACCTTTCAAGTAATCTTGGGTGGGTCTCTGAGGATGTTCACAGGAAGGCAGCCTCTCAGTAGGGGGCAAGATGTAAGGGAGTTCAAAGAAGCTAGAAGTAAACATCCTTTCCTGTGTGAGCAGTGCAGGAAGGAAAGTCCAGAGACTCAGGAAGCCATTAAGTCTAGGGAAGGGTTATAAGACCCCACCCTAAGCCTATATAAAGGAGAAGAAATTCTCTCCTTGGCTCTCCTGCATGTTTGCTGTTCTGTTGGTGATGGGTTTTTCTCTCTGCTGGGACCTGTGAAAGAGGGCCAGCCTCTTTCGCTGTTATGGAACTTCCCATCAATCTGTAGTTTCAATAAATACTTTCCTCCTCCAAATTGTGCCTGGTTTGAAGATTCATCCCAGCAACGTGTTGCTGACTACAATAATAACAGATCAGAGTCATGTCTAAAATTGCCTCTGTCAGGTAAGGGCTGGATGGCAATCCTCTTAGAATTACTATTTGCTCCTCTAGAAGCTAAAGGGATGGAAAATGGGGTTCTTACTCAGCTGAATAGGCATGCAGTCTAAGACAAGCAAAGTAAAAGCTCATAAAGGCCAGCCAGGCCCTCCTACTGGTGACATTGAACAGACATCTTTAATCAAAATCTTAACCTGTTCTCATCCTACAGAGAAAGAGCTGACCTAGACCTCATTTTCATCCTTCAGTGCTGAAGTCATTAATTCAATTAACTCAAGAGGACCTGTTTCATTGTAGGAGCAGCGCGGGCTGGCTTCACCCTCCTTAAACACATTTTTAAAATTTTTATTTATTTATTTTCAAGCAGAGGGAGACAAAGAAAGAGGGGGGATGAAGAATGGGCGCTCCAGGGCCTCCAGCCACTGGGATAAAACTCCAGACACATTCGCTACTTTGTGCATCTGGCTTTACGTGGGTACTAGGGAATCAATTAGGCCTTTGGGGCAAACGCCTTAACTGCTAAGCCATCTCTCCAGCCCCTTAAACACATTTTAATAACTGCAAAACTTTTTATCACATTCATGGAGTTTTGCATGGATTTATTATAAAACTACCCACAAAGAAAGGAGTGTAAATGAGTTTGGTGTTATATTTTTAATTAAATATTTATATAACTGATCATAGTCACAAATGTTTAAATGGTTCATGTGTAAAAATTCCCATGCGTTGCTAAAATTAGATCTCGAGATATAAATTGTAACCTAAACTCAACACCACTATTGCCATCCCACAGTGGCTTCAGGCACTTGATTCCTTACTTCATTTTTACTTGTTATTATACATATGCATGTATATGTGTGTATTCATTTGTGTACGTGAGTGTGCACATGTGTGCTTGCATGTGGAGTTGGAAGAAATCTCTGGTTACTCTTCCTCAGAAACACTATTTTTTTTTTTAGATAGAGCCTGGTATTGGCCTCAAGCTCAACAATTAGACTAGACTTGCTGCCATTAAGCCTCGGGAATCTGCCAGTCTTGGCCTCCTGGGGCACTGGGATTACAAGCATTCACCACCACACCCATCATTTCTATATGGATTCTGAGGATGGAACTCAGGTCCTCATACTTTTCAAGCCAAGTAAGTTATTTCCTCAGCCCTACTTTCTTTTTTAAATAAACTACACATTCCCTGTGGACAGGAAGTACATCATTTGCTTCTTCAGATGGTACCACTAGTTGCCTACTAAGTAGCCTGCTTGTGGAAAGTAGCATCTGAATTGTTAGAAGGATACAGCTGAAAGAGAATATTGACCAGGAAATGTGGGAAAGATCCTGAGAAAGGACCTCACAATTCCAGGCAGCATCCTACATGGACTACAGCAAGACTTTGTTCTCCTCCGTACTACTGTGGTAGTTTTCAGGGCGTTCTGGGCATGGAGCAGAAGGAGGAATGGTGAAGAGACAGGCTTCACTTAGTTTTCTTCTTAAGAAGATCCACTTATGTGACACCGGTTTAGAATTTTTTTTAAAAAAAAGGAAGTGCTGACTGTTCAATGTCAAAATCATCAGTTAATATCCCACCCCCAGCTTCCCCTCTTCCTAAGACTTTGGCACCTGTTAGGTAACATTACCAGTCAATGCACCTGCTAGGCAGGCACACACACCTATTCTTAACAAGTCTATCACACCATGGGCTTGTCCTATAGTTAAATCATTCAGTGGTTTTTGTCATCATATCCTGTCCTTACTGCACCCAGAGACTTCAAGGTCATTTGGACAAGACTGCCACAACAACCCTTTTCAGTCAGAAATGGATTCCTGTGACACAGGGTCTGCTTCATAGGGAAGATCCACTCCCTTCTCTGTGGGGTAGGGGGGGAGCAGAGGCCAATAGAGGCAGAGGGTTTGTTTGGGCTGTGCAGCTCCTGCCAGGGAATGAAGCTGCCTCCTCCAGCTTTAGAAACAGTGAGCAAGCACTGCAGAAGTGGCCGTACACTCAGATGATGCCTTACAGATCATGGAGCCCTAGCCACAGTGCAGCTCTATCTTCCTGCAGCTACCATCAGCGTTCCCCTGTATGTTTTGGTGCCTGGCTCTGCCCAGGCCAGGATGTATGCTGGATGGTGGGTCATTACCATGCTATTTCCTTAGGAAATTATCAATAAACCCTCAGCCTTCCACTCAATGCTTCCCAAAGCTAATTTACTCCTTCCATTGAGCTCCCTGCTACACAGCATATTTTTCTGTGAGTCAATTTCACACACTGCACAGTAATTATACATTTACACATCTGGCTTCCAGAACAGATAGTGACATCTACAGGCTTACTTAATTCTTCAAATTATCTAGTACATTCAACATGCTGTTTGGCTCTCTCACTCCCTTACATCTTTGATAAATGAACAGGAAAAGAGGCTTTAAGTTCATAAGAAACAACATTTATGGTTCCTCGCTTATAAAATTCTTCTGTTGTTCCTTTAATCTCTCATGAATGCTTGGGGTTTTTTTGTTTGTTTGTTTGTTTTTGTGTTTTCTGAGACAGGGTTTCACATAGTAGCCATGGCTGGCCTCAAAGTTGTGGCAATCCTCCTGCTTCAACCTCTCAAGTATTGGGATTACAAATATATGCCACCACACCCAATTTCATGAATGCTTCTTTTTTCTAGAGTCTCTTATACAAACAGTTGTTTTCTACAGAATTTGTATTAAAGGGAGAAAAAAGGTATCTTCTTGAATCATTGTAATATACTCTTTCAGTAGGCATACATATGTTCTTACAGAGTCTGCATACTGCTACATACCAATAATTAAGCCAGAGAAAATAGGAATTTGAAATGAGAAATCCCAATGGTTGTGTATAGATTCTTTCCTGTAGCTCATGTTAAGAGCCTTAATATTCTCAAATGGCACAATGCTAAGAGGTGTTTTTCACCTCAAGACCCTTTCAGAGTTCTAATTACTTCAAAGAATAATTTGTTTTTTGACAATTTTCTATGGTAAGCCCAATATTCAATATGTTTGTAAATAAGTTCACATTCACCAATTATCCAATTGCTTCAGATCTGAGAAAGCACCTTTAAGTGCCTATATTTTGAGTTATATAATTATGTGACTATAAATTACATGCCCTTAAAGTGAAGCTGTTCCTTCTTGCATTGCTATGAAGGAATCTGGTAAGTGGGTTTGCATTCTGTGCATTCTATTTAGATTAATAATATGCTGGCTGAACTGCATTGACATCCTTGGGAAAATGCTACTAGCAACGTTTAACAAAGCTAGTGAAATCTTCCGGCATTATATACTGTTTAGGATTTGGGAGCCTCAGTTGTCAGTCCACTCAACTCTGGTGATCTTGCTCTGAGCCTTTAACTGGCCGACCACTAAGCCAGCAGGGCCTTTGGGACCTAGATCATATGAGCTAACAAGGTGAGGAGTTTTAGACAGATCTACATTTTCAATATTCTTAAACCACATGGCAAGAGTCTCCCAGAAAACATTTTGGAGTTGTATCTTGATGGAAAACAGGGCACTGAGGGAAGAGGAGGATCTCAGGCCAGGATATGTGAGCAAACATTTAGAAACAATACTGTGACTGTAAAGCTTTAGTTACCAACCAGTAGATGTAAGAAAAATAACTGAACTGATAAAATAATCATAATAATCTTTCTTCAGTAAGTATAGTTATCTTACTTCAGTAAGTTAGTTAAAATATTTCCTCAGTAAGTATACTTACCCTACAAAAGCCAAGGCATCTAAGCCTGACAGGTAAGTCCTTTCATATTTTCAACACACCTTTGGAAGCCCAGAGTTTATTCTAGAGTTCCCCTGCCTTTGTTTGGACACAGGGGTGTGGGTCAAACCCAGCTTTGTTTGGCTCAACAAAGGCTAGTGTAACTAAGGAACCAAAAGCCCTGATGTCATCCCTTCCTCAATGAACCACTTCAAAGTTGCAGCAAGGTAGATCCGCCCTTCCTTTGTAGAATCAGATGCTGGGGCACAGGGTTGTCACATAGTCACAGCTTAGTTTAGGTAGGACAATGCTTCCCATTCCAGCTCTTAGCTCACCTTGAAGAACTTCCATGGGGAGGACAGTCCAGGCATTTTCCAGGTAGGAAATGTAAATGTAACGAGCTGTATTACAGGCCAGGCCAATATACAAAACCCTAAAAAAATAAAAATAAATAAATAAATTGAGGCCCTGGTATGAAACACAACACGTCAGTATTACTTAGGTTGTTCCCTTCCCCAAACCATCTATGATTGAACAGATGTATTCTGAATTTAGCAGCAAGAAAGCTAAATAATAGTTAAATTTAACCATGAATTTGAGAGTAAAATAACCGCTGCAACATACTTGCCCTCAGCCTTTCCCAAATGTTCAATGTAAAAGTGAGTGTCACCCTTCCTGAAACTTAATCAGTAGCAGAGCTGATGCTTTCCTAAGGTCGTCTGGGCACAGTGCCAACTCTAATGACATTGCTGGCTTCCTTCCTGGTGGCTGTAGGGTAAGAATGCCTGGGATTACAGCCACTTCACAGTGATGGGGGCAGGGCAGGTAGGATAAAACAGAACATATAAACACAAATGTGGCTTTGCTTACAAAACCTAGGTAACCAAACAGCTTTACAAGACTTTAATATTATTGAAAATATCACCGAATGGGGAATAATAAATTATTTGAAAATCAAATATATCTTCCTATCAATTCAACTGATATTTTCATTATTTTAAAAGTTAACCATGAGGGGCTGGGGAGATGGCTCGGTGAGTCAAGTGCGCATGAGGACCTGAGTTTGGATGCCAAGAACCCACACAGAAGTTGGGCCTGGCAGCATGTGCATATGACTCCAGAGGTGGTGAGGTGACACAGGAGGATCTTAGGGGCTGTAGAGGTATCTAGTCTAGCCCAATAGGTGACCTCAGGATTCAAGGAAAGATCATCTCAAAAAGGAAAGTGGAGAATTATTAAGGAAGATACCCAATATTGACCTTCATTCATGTATGCACACATGCACACACCATACTCTACACATGCAAAAAATTATTCATGATCTCATGCTCTTTTTTTATTTCAATAGAACTTTATTTTTTATAAATTATATCTTTATTATACATATTTAGATACGCTGAATGAGCAAATAATGTGTTGATGTCCCCAATTCCCCGATTTCCCTCTTCCAAAGAAAAAATATTCATTTCTTAACTTCCCCCCACCTCTACCACTACTACCACTAAAAATATAAGTCAAAACCCAACACTGCACCACGTGTCATGTTGCAATCCCTCTCTGATAAACCAACTCTCCAGGCTGGTTCAGAAGTGACAGGGGCTGCTGCTTTGTACAAAACACAGTCTCCCTCTTCCCTCTCTCCTTCACTCCCCCTCTCTCCCCCATTTCTCTCAGTTGTTTTCCATTTTCCTAACCTTAATGCTTTCTTGTTTTTTAAATCCAAGTGGATGAAACCCAAAAAGTAAAAGAAATAAACCCACGCGACAGTCCGTGACATTTTCTTAGTCTTATTCAACTCTATTTTTACATTCCTATAAACACCATCTCCTTTTCCAACTTTGAATCAAGGAAAGGAAATGCTCTCAGGTCCCCAGCTGGCACTGAACCTAAATAAGGAACAAGGAAGAGGTGGTGGAGGGGGGCTTAGGAGATCCTCAATAACATGCTTTTGAGAAAGGCCAGGTCTTTGAGTTCTAAGGAGAGAGGCCCTTGAAAGAAGCCAACACTGTGGGATGCTTTGTTTGATGCTTGGCCCCAATGAGAGGATCAATTTGTGTGTTCAAAGCTCCCCCTTTGTAGTGCTTTGTTGGGATTCTAAGGAACTAACTCATTAACTCATGAAATTCAAGGTTTGTCCAAAAAATGGAATTTATAATGTTTTCCTAGACCATCTTCTGAACAAGCAAATTCTTCCACTGAATGTGGAGCTGAAGTGCTGGGTCCTGAGTCTGGAATACGATAATATTCTGAAAAATGCTTCTCAGTGAGATAGATACCCATCAAATGCCCATATGAGAGTAACTTTCATCACTTTCCTCTTATGTAATAGGAGTAATAAGATTAATGAACGTTTCCAGTCCAGACCCATTCTAGAAACTACTTCAGAGACAAAGATGTGAATACTAAAAAAAGTCTAAGCAGGCTTATCCACCAGTGCTCAGATACCTAGTCAATATTTGATCAAGAAAAGAATACCTATAACATTTTAATTTCCTACACAGCCATAATTCATGTTATTAGCAGCTTTAAGAAACGGACACGACCAGCTGTGATGTCATCCTGGAATTCCTAGTACAATTTAGGTAAGCGAGGTCTCATGGTTTTCCATTCTGACGGGATCATTACATGGGTTTTAATTATTGTTTAAAAGTAATAGTGTCCTAGCAAAGTTGATATTCAGTATTGTTTCTATTTTTTTAAAAAAATATTTTTCTTTGTTTGAGTGAGAGAGGCAGACAGAGAAAAAGAGGCAGACAGAGAGCGTGAGTGTAGGTGCACCATGGCCTCCTGCCCTTGTAAACAAACTCTAGATGCATGTACCACTTTGTGCATCTGGCTTTACGTGGTTCCTAGGGAATTGAACTTGGGCTGTCAGGCATTTGAAGCAAGGGTCTTTAACCACAGAGCCATCTCTTCAGCACTGCTCCTATCTTTTCATTCTCTTCAGTGGTGGGATATGAATAAAACATGCACTTGCCAAACAGTTTTAAAAAGGCATATGAAATAGTGTCATCACAACTATGGTGGTTAGTAGAGATAGTACTTGCTTATTCCATCTGAAAGCATATATAATGTAGTGGGGACATTCAAATCCAAGTTGCTGCAAAAATAAGATTCCATTACAAAGCATGTTCCTCACAGCCTACTTTATCCAACCCTATGCCTAGCTCCCTGTCCTCCAGCCCATATAGATGCCAACGGGACCCCTGGCCACTGTGCTCACCCAGCCTGCATCCTTCAGATCTCACTGAGCTTCATCTCACAGTAGGCCCATATGATAGGACGGAAGGACTCTGAGATTACGGTAGCTCAGTTTTATGCTCAGTGTCTGACACATTGCAGGCACTAGATAAATATTCATGAATAGCAAGAAATGCTAATTAACAAGTATTTGTTGAACACACTCAGTGCTAAGTGCTAGGGATACATACCATGGCAAATCATATATAAATATTCATTATGCACATGTTTTACTTATAATTTTGCATATTTCAGATAGCTGGTTATTGTTTAAGTGATAAGTTTGTGAAAGAATAATTGATGTCTTCCTAGAAATAAGAAATTTACAAAATAGATATCTTTTTAGGCAACATTTTTGACTGTTTATGACTGTGCTTGAAGGTAGGTATTGTAATTCACGTCAACATGCAGACAATTCATTGAACAGATGACTAGAATTTGCATCTTAGGACCATCCGGAAACACTGCAATGAGAGCCAGGACATGTGCAAAAGCAGATAACAGGGCTCTGCTCACCACAGGCCTGTTTCCCCAGAACACACACAAGTTATTAACACACCGGCTGCAAAGTTCAAAGCCAGCAGCCATCCCACAGGATTCCTAAAGGGGACCGCCAGTAAAGTCCCTGGATGCCACCAAGTTTCTAGCACCAAGTGGGTACCACTAGACACAGACCCATCCTTATAGAACAAGGCCAAAGAGCCACACTATCAGAAGAGAATGAGGGAGAACATGGTCATTTTGCTGTGTGTGTTTTTCCTTTCTACTGTCTGTGCTAGAAAAAGAAGAAAGTTTGAGTCACTACAGGCCTTAAGCATTCATTCCTCCTCTTCAGTTCTTACTTCTCTAAATGACTGACAGAGAATAGCCATAGCAAGTTCACCTTGGTGCTAGTTCCTGGCCGTATTTACATCTCTTCATTATTCTTTCAATTTATCTCTCCATTTTCTTAGGTTATATCTTCAGAAAGAAAATTACAAATGCTCAAAACCAAAAAGAACATTTATTAATGGAACCCAGCTATAAGGGTAATACAATAATCTAATAATCTTAATATATTTTCTAGTTAGGAAATATTCAAACCATCACAAACACATACAAAACTTTGTTAAGACTTTTTTCCTGATATGACTAGAGGTCTCCACATTGTATAGATGCTGTAACTTCCAGAGAAGAATCACTGATGTTTGGTAGAGCATTCAATTTTTTAAAAGCATCAAGAGTTTTAGTTGACTCTAAGCTAAGTTTGAGGGAACTAAACAAGTTCATTGAAATTCAAGCTGAAGGAACATTATGAGTAAACCCAAAGGAAATAATACTGCTACTGTTTTTTATTTTCATCAAGCCATAGCATTGGATACAATTAAAGGCACCACATTTTAAAAGATCATTTACAAAGACTGGAGAGACAGCTCAGCAGTTAAAGTACTTACTTGCAAAGCCTGATGGCCTGGGTTGGGTTCCCCAATGCCCACATCAAGCCAGATGCATAAAGTGCATGCATCTGGAGTTTGCAGTGGCTAGAGGCCCTAGTGCGCGTGTGTACACACACACACACACACACACACACACACACACTCACTCTTTCTCTCTCTCTTTCTCTCTCTCTCTTTCCTTGCAAATAAATTAATAAAATATTTTAAAAAGAGGCGCTTTACAGTTAGAGAAGGAGAGGGGGGAGGGAAGGAGGAAGGAAGGGAGAGAGAAAGAGACCGGGATAAGATGATGTGGAAGGCTTCTGAGAGAACTGGCGACACTAAGCTGCAAGGACCTTCAAGAGGGTGAAGAAGAGCCTTTTCTGAAGAGGAGGTGGCCCCAAAGTCAGACAGGAACAGTTAGTACAGCAAGGCTTTCTACCTTAGCTGTCTCTCTCTTTTTGGCTGAACTTGACTTTGGACATCCCTGGGACCTCCAACATCTGCCTAGGCCAGCCTACTCCAAAAGGAACAGAACTAATCATCGAAGGAGGAGCCCAGGTTCTGATCACATCATTTGCGACCTGGTTAAAGCTACACACCTAAGACGACTCGCTGGACTTTTCAGTTGCACGACACATTGTCTGTTCATTGTTTAATTACAATGTTTAATTGTAATTAAATATTACAATTAAAATGTCATAGGCATTCTTTTCTTGATCAAATATTGACTAGGCATCCGAGCACTAGTGGATAAGCCTGCTTAGTCTTCTTTTAGTACTCACATCCGTGTCTCTGAAGGTTTTCTGCCACTTCAACTGAGAGTCCCAAGTGATACACTGCAGATGCCTCGTGAGGGAGCAAGTTATACATCACTAACTGCAGCCAAGCAAAGGAGAGGTGACCATCTATCAAGGGGGTGGGGGAGGGAAATCACATTGTGGATCAAGGACTGCCACAACCCATACCACAGATGGAGTGGTTTAAGCAACAGAAATGTACTGTTCTGCAATTCTTGGGGCTGAAATCCAAGATGAGGGTGTGAGCAGGGTTGGTTTCTTCTCAGGTCTGCCCCTTCAGCTTGTCAACAGCTGCCTTCTCTTTTGGCATCACTAGGTCTCCCTATGTCCTAATCTCTTCTCATGAGGACATCAGTTCTGGTGGACTAGGGTGACTTCTGATGACCTCACCTGAACTTAACTACCTCTTTAAATACCCTAACTTCACATAGAGCCACATTCTGATGTGCTGGGCATTAGTACCTCACTATGCATCTTCAGAGGACACAAGTCAACCAATAAGAATGCCTTCTATACCCTCTCAAACATACAGAAAAATTTTGTGAGGGATGTCAGGGTTTTCCTCCGGAGCTCTTTACTGCATAGACTAGAACATAGGACGGGGCCTCTGTGGCATCTGTGAAGAATGTCAGCGTCTTCCTCGGGATGGTTTTACTACGTGGACTGGACCACAGGGTGGGACCTCTGTGACAGCTCTCAGGTCTTCGTGGAGGACTATGCTCTGCACCACTGAACCCAGCCGCGCTGACTTTATCTGAGGGGTTGCTGTTTACTTTTGCACTAGCTGGTGCAGGATGAAAGACTGGGTAAACAGTGCTAATTGGTGCACTTTCCCATGGGCAGCAGCTCAGTGGGGCATGTGTCACTCTCTGCCTCCTGGCCCAGGTGGAGGAATGCTGGGCACAGGCAGACCTGAAGTGAGCTTTCTGACAAGTGGCCTTGGCTCCCTTGATTATACTGTAACAGTTTTGAACAGATCTAATTAGCATTTAAAGAAAGTGTAAAGTGTGCAAATGTGTGAATTGCCTTTAAATAAAATTCAGGTTTTCCAAAGAGAGCAGCCACACATCCTTTACAAAGTCTGCCTGAGCCAGGATGTGGAGAGGTAAGATTATGAGGTCTGTAGGTCCCAAAACTGCTATCACAAATCACATCCCCCATCACTGGCTAGACTGACTGTAGTCACAGCATGGCTTGGATGAGTTTGCATGAATGGCTCTGTGCACATTCTTTGTGGATCAGCAATTCAAAGTCTGAGCATTGGGGTAAAGGATAAGGATAGACACAGAGAGGGAAGTCTGATGGATGGTTTTCCACATACTAAAACCAATCTAAGTAGGAAGTTAGACAGCAGAGTCAGAAGAAAAAAAAAAAGCCCAATGTCACCTCCTGCCTCACAGACACAAGGAAAGAGAGGTCTGGGATGGAAAATGGGTCCACAATATGCTTGTTCCCTGTTGGCTGAGGTGGTAACAGCCATGTTTTATTTCCTTCTACCAAGCAGGTCCCTGGGTGGAATACCAGTGCTGTTAGTGCGGTTTTATAAGACACTGTCCTGCATTCGCATTAAGGAAGCTGGACGAATGTTTGCTCTGGCCCTGGGAAATAGCTGACATTTTAAACTTTGACAAATCATTGAGAAACTGACCAGGGTAAAAGCAAAGTAGAAAAGTAAATGACATTTAGCAGCTGCCCAATATCCTAGATCACAAAACACGTTTATCTAGAAGCAAATGTATTATGAGATAAACTGAGCCAAAAGGCCTTTCCTGCCAAGGTGGCCACAGACACCACAGCTATCCATGCTGAGGCAGAAGAGATGGTGAGCAAGGGTGTTCACCGGCTGGGGAGCTGCTCGCTGGTTAAAGGTGCTTGCTTGCAGAGCCTTTCATCCTGGGCTTGATTCTCCAGTACTTCCTTAAAGCCAGATGCACAATGTGGTGCATGTGTGTATGTTTGCAGTGGCAAGAAGCCCTGGCACCCCATTCTCTCTCTTTCTCTCTCCCTCTTTCTGTCTCTGAAACACTTTTTTAAAGAAAATCAAATGACCAAGCATCTCTGACTACTTGGTGACAGGAGGGCAGAAAGCAGGGAGAGTCACTGCACACACTGCACAGAGGACAGTGACAGGAGAGCTGTGGGAATAAGCCACAAGGAGGTGGGTAGAGCCAGGCTGAGCAGAGACCTCCTGATAGAGTGAGCCCTGCTATTGTCCAGAGCCATCTGGGAAGTGCACCCCAGTTGGCCTACCCACCAGGGGGTAGGAGCAGCCCTGGCCTTTTCCATTCCTTGCTCCCTCATGTTTCTCTATGTGACCCACTGAGAAGAACCTTAACTGCCAGAGCCCACACTGGGTCTGAGGTCATCTCCCTCTCTTTCTTTCTTCAATTTCCATTAGATTTCAGGCTTAATTCGATGTAGTCCCACTCCCACTGCTGAACAACTTTACCCACTCAGCCATTTCCCTAGCCTCTAGTACACTTTTATGACAAAAGGAAAATTACTGGTCTATTATTTTGATTAGGGAGCTGTAACTGACTGGACTTTGATCAAGCCCTTCCTGCCCCTCTCCTGTGACATGAGGGAAGGAAGCATCAAGCTCAGTGTTCTCTGATCCACTGGTATCATGCCCATCCTTCAAATCCATATTTATGTTGTATTCCTCAATGTTTTATACTTTTCCAACTTAGTGTGTTTCTCATTTATTTCTGCTAATGATTTTCTGAAGTAGAAAGGCCCAGGGCTATTGCTGATCCTATCTTACAGCTGAGGAAAACAAGGTCCTGAGAGGCCACTGAGCTGAACAAACTTCAGAACCAATATTCAATTAGTCAATGTGACCTTCTATGTCTAACCCCAGGCCCTCCCTAAATCATAAACCTTATAGAAAAAGTTAAAAGGTGCTCTTTTATACAGGTACACACACACACACACACACACACACACACACACACCAGAACTCTATCTTAAAATCTCATTTCACAAGCATGTAAGTCTATCTATATTTGAAACATATCAGATTTATAACAAAATCTCATTCACCAGCCCAAAAATAATACAACTAATAACATAAGAAAGTTGTTACAGTAGTTAATAGTAATTTGATTACTGACAATGAAATAATAATGACACTGGCCCTCATCTATTATGATGACACCAATAATAGTATCTGACAGGTCTAAAAGACCAAAGATCCTGGGCTAAAGTGTCACTCTCCTCTTAGAAAAGTAGACTCTAGCAAGACTCTGCTGGGCTTGCACAGTATATCTATCTGAAACAATGTATATCTTACTAGGAGTGTGCATGCAGAGAGAGATTTGTCACTGCCTGGCTCACTCCCTCTGTGCAGAGCCATGAGTCCCTCTGAGATGATCAGGAAATCCCAAGTTTCTATACCAACTCTTTCTTCTGTCTCTAATGGGAGGGGAAGACTAGTTTGCTCTGATGCAGTGACAGAAGACATTTCTCAGTTTTGGAGCCTTGAAATCTGAGAATAGGGTTCCAGCATAGCTGTGTTTGGTGGCAGCTTTTTTACTGGCTTGCAGATGGTTCTGTATTTGTGGCATCCTCACATGATAAGCAGTGGGAAAGAGAAGGAAAGAGGAAGGAAAGGAAGAACACTGAGAGAGAAGATGAATGAAGAGAGGGAAAGAATAGATATGAATGAATGAGCACACAAGCTCTCTGTTATCTTCTCTAATTAAAGGATTAATAACAAGAACATACAACGAACTAAGAAATATAACACAAAAACAGCCCTGTCAAAAAGAGAGACTACACTCATTAGGAGCTAGCCAAAATAGCAATGCTGTCTCATTTAACCTATATTGATCTCATTCTCAGATGGAGATTCTGTTTGTATTTTTCAGAAGGCAGTGAGAAAGCTGGGGACAACTCATTTCCACCAACAAGACATGGGATGTCCTGGCAGGAGACAAACCACACCTAGCCTTCACACAGGGCCCAAATGAAACCTATGAGAAAGTGATGAGACAAACAGACCAATCACCACAGCAAGTCTGATAACCCATGAAAAGTCAATGGGGGCAGACACCAACGATACCCAACACAATCCAGGGCAAAGGTCCAGAGATATTTAAGATCTCAACAGCAAAGCAGACTCAAAACTCACCAATTATGACTCAGGGAACTGAGAAGAAGAGGGGGTGGAAAGGATGTAAGAGCCATGGTGGGGGAGAATATCCAGAGACATTGCCCCCTCAGCAACAATACACAAAGGGGGAAGGAAATAAAACAGAAAGAAAAACTGTCTACCTCTGGTGCAGTTCATGACCCCCTAACCTATGGACAGATCCAGTATGCGTATGGAGGAAGTACCACAGTGGGTAGGGGACAGAGAGAAGGGAAACGGGGACACCTTTACAAGATTTGCTCATAAAATGTATATACTTATTCATAATAAAGATATTTTTAAAAAGGAGTACCATGGTCTAATCCAGGTGTCCCCTACAAACAAATGAATGTGTTTCAGTGATCGACCCTCAGCTGATGGCAGTTCGGGAATTAAAACCTCACTAGAGCTGTGCTGTTGGGAACGGGCTTATGGGGGTTATAAGCCAGATTCCCCTTGCCAGTATTTGGCACACCTTCCTGCCATTGTTTGCAGTGCTATGGTGGAGGTGATGTCCACCCCTCTGCTCATGCCATTATTTTCCCTGCCAGGAAAGAGTCTCCCCTGGAGTCCATAAGCCTAATAAAACCATTCCTCCACAAGCCGCTTTTGCTCGGGTTCTAGAATGCTGACCACAACAAGGAGGGTCTAAGGAGCCTTACAGAAAGCTCTCTAAGAAGAAATATAAATAGCCAATACATATTTTCAAGGTGTTCAACATTATTAACCATCCATCAGAAAATGAAAATTAAAACTATTCTTGAGATATCATCTTACCCTAGTCAGAGTGCCTATCATCAAGAAAACAAATGGCAACAAATGCTGGTGAGGGTGTAGGGAGAGAGGAGCCCTTCACTGCTGGTGGAACTGCAAACTAGTGCAGTCACTAAGAAAATTACTGTGGAGTTTTCTCAAAATATAAAAGTAGAATTATCATATGATACAATTATACTCTTGGAAATATACCCTAAATACTCTGCACTCTACCTCAGAGATACTTGCTTATTTATCCATTTTTTATTGCTGCTCTATTCACAATATCAAGGAAATGGGATCTGCCTAGATGCCCGTCAGTGGATGAATGGATAATGAAAATTTGGTATGTATATGCAATGGGAAATTTTATTTGGCTATAAAAAATGAAATTACCATATTTACAGAAAAAATGATGATTGAAAGAAATATATGTTAAGTGAAGTAACCCAGGCACAGAAAAACAGATGTCACACACTCTCTGTCATATGCAGATCTTAGCTAAAAACTGTTATATATGTGTGTCAATGTCAAGAAATTAGAAAGTGGTCATGAGAGGGTATAATGGAGGTTTCAATGAAAAGAGTAGAAAAGGCAACTGAACTTAAGTGATATGAAAGTCAAAGAGGAAATCCTGGTGTTGGTACTCAACTGGGGATGGAGTCAGGAAGGGTCAGGAGCAGGGTCAACCAAAACTTTGTGTGAAGAAAGATAAAATGCATAAAGAAAAGAAAAAAACATTAAAAAATACATAAAAGCAGAAATGAGTGCCTGTTTCCCTGTTCTAGTTCAACTTCCCTTAGCAGAGCTTTGTAACTATTAGTGGGTTGCCCCAGCCTGCAGAGCCCCTGGCTACCTTGCTGTCTTCCCATTCTGCCCACTGACATTCATATTCTTGGTTTCCTCTGTGCCCCAGATCATCACTGGGGGAGGGGCTTCTATGCAGGATTCGGCACAATTGGAATTTTTTTTTGAGAGAGCTTCAGCCTCCCTCCCGCTAGGTCCACTGTCTTAATTGCTCTGGGACCCTTCACCTTGCTTTATGTTTGTTTTATAGCATCATCATTATTATAGTCAGCTTTCTTGTTGTTGGTACAAAGAACCTGACCAAACACAGTTTATGGGAGAAAAGGGTTTACTTTGGCTTACAGACTCAAGGGGAAACTCCATGATGGCAGGGGAAAATGTGGCATAAGCAGTGGATGGACATCACCTCCTGGCCAAGACCAGGTGGACAATAGCAGCAGTAGAGTGTGTCAAATACTGGCAAAGAGGAACTGGCTATACCACCCATAAGCCCTCCTCCAAAAAACACACCACCTCCAGGATGCTCCAATTTCCAAATTGCTACCAGCTGTGACCGAGCACTCAGAATGCATAAGTTTATGGGGGACACCACCACAATCATCATATCTTCACCCCAATAGAACACATTAGTCCATTAGTCATGAGGCCTCTCCGCCTATCTCATTCACACACCACATATCCCCACAGGCCCATTATCCAGTGTGGGCTTAAGAGATACTTGTTCAGGGAGTGAACTGAATGTAATAGCAATTATTTGCTATGCATTAAAAACAATTCAATGAAGTTAGATACAATTATTGCCCCCATTTTACCAATGAGGAAACTAAACCTTCACAAAAAAGTCTCTAAGAGATGTGAATCAAATACACATACACACACATACACAGAACAGAGAGGGGGGGGAGGAAGAGAAGAGGTGGAGAGAAAGAGAGGAATTGATTACAGGGACATTGGTAATAAGAAGAAAAGAAAGAGGAGAGCTGACACACTATCTAACCACCTAGGCTTAGGAAGAAGGCTGGAGTCAAGCCTAGGTCAATTTTCCTTT
>PVHP010006883.1:0-58953 GCA_004024765.1 Zapus hudsonius | reverse complement strand
GAGGAGAGGGCAGCGGGGAATTGGGGATAACAACTCATTGTTTGCCCACTAAATATTGTAACTCATTATGGACAATAAAAAAAACATTCTTACACATAAATTGCACTAAGGAACTAAGAACAGTGTTGGATATCATTAGTACCACAGCTCTATCTAAATGCACAAAAAGTAATCCTTCTAGATTTGACTCCTTTGAAATGGGAGTTTTTGTTTCAATATGTTGGGTAGGGATAAATTTCCAGTATCACTGGGCAAGTCAATAAAATATGTAGAATGAACAAGCATAGTGGTACACATCTGTAATCTCAGCATTTAAGAGGAGGAGGCAGGAGGATTAGGAATTCAGGCTAGCTTGAGCTACATAGTGAGGACTGTGTCTCAAAAAAGCAAAACAAAACAAAAATGCAAATTGGTTTGAACATGTGAATGTAGCCTCAATCCAGCACCAGTTCTGGGATGGAACATTTCTGTGTGGATTAAACTTTGCCCCCATGTCCTCGTCTTTTTCAGAAAGTCTCTCAGTGTCATCATGGTCCATCAAAGAAAGTACAGTGAGTACGTAAATGAAGGTGGCCATTAAGGTGAACTATTTCAGAGAACAGTGCCCTGAGGAAAGAACTGTTTGCATTTTACATATCTTTACACTGGCTTCTCTCCCCAGCCACAAAGGGAAGATGGATATTCTTTGGTCAGATGAACAGTTTATGAGGTTTTGTACTATATAAAGAGACATCTTCAGGGCCTTGTGTATGCACATTGTAAAATCTTGGGATATTTTATGTTACAACATACATATTTAATGTGATAATAAAAATGCTTATTTATTTCAAAGTCGCTTTTTATCCTTGCTTATATAACCAAACAGCTTGATGCGATTGGCTAAAATTTCAAAACTTTCATTATTCACATTGGCGATGGGAACATGCCCAACTTCCATGGATATATAAATCAGATGTGAGCAGCAAATGACACATCCAGGATGAGTAATGTGACGCCCATATGGAAGCAGTGCTGGAGAAGCGAAAGACATGCCTTTCTCAGGACCAGTGACTTTCTTTCTGTTCAAACTATCACTAAATTGGGATGTTATGCATATTTTCATTTAATTTCCAAAAATGATTATAAGCCAAAACAAAACTATTTAGAAAATATACCACCACACCATAAGAGAGTAGGGGATGATTTTAACAATGGTCAGAAAGAGCACTAAACCAGTAAGCTGAATTAATAAAAATGTTTAAAATCAGATGTCCCAATGGAAAGTCATTTAAATGATACCAAATGGTATTTTACTGCTCAGCAGTTATAGGGTATTTAAAGTCTTGAAGGATCATCGTTGTGGTATCTGCTACCGACAGCAGAGTTATCTGTAGGCAGAAGCCACTGCTATAAATAATTTTCAAGAACCCATGTGAGGAAGGTGTAGAGAAATGGCAGCCATTGTTGAATTTTGCTGGATTTTGAAAATTGGAATGTAAATGCTGGGTTGAATATCAAGTAGCCCATGACATCACAGCCAAGTTGCTGGTACTTACCCTTCAGGCAGCCCATGAGAGCGTTGACATGAAGCATGCCTGACATAATGTGGGGTGGTTTGCATTATCAGAAAATGTCAGAGCCTATAGTGTTGTTTTATACTGTTTGTGGAAAATTACCCCAAAGATCGTTAGAATAAATGTTTACCCACAATATTCATGCAAATATTATACATCCACAATATTAATCCACTATGAGGTTATGTCTCCATAACCCATCAAAGCATAGCAGTTTGAGCTATGCTTAGTAATGACTAGAGTAATTGATACAGCAATTCAAATTTTGTAAGTTAAAATCTTACACAAATATAAGACCATGAGTTTGGTCCTCAGCACCACACACACACACACACACACACACACACACACACACACACAAATTGTCATCATGTAAAGACAAATATGGTTCTAATTGATTTTTCTTTCAGAAACATAGCCTTTTTCTGATATGTGTTCTTTACCTATCCTTTTATGTAAATATTATGAATAAATCACTTTTTGAAACTGGGACTTTATCCCATGCTGTCCTTGAATTCCTTGTGTAGCCAAAGACTACTATTCCTCTGCACCTGCCTCCACCTTCTTAGTGCTGGGATTTTAGGTGAGCATCAAGCAGCACCATGCTTGGTTTTTATGCAGTGCTGGGGATTGAACCCAGAGACTTGTGTATGCTAGGCAAGCACTCTGTCAGCTGAGCCACATGACCAGCCCCAAATCAGATTTTTATTGATACTCCATGAATACTTTCTACCTGCAGATTACAATAGTATTCACTGGTATTTATCCAGGTGATATGCTTTGAATGAAACTCACATTTACCATTTTATAGGTAAGTATTGGCATCATCAGAGCTACAAAAACCTTTAAGATAAAAAATATTAAGGAGACTTCCCCTTGCACCCTCTGACTCCCACCCTATGCAAGGTGCCTTGGCTCCCCACCAGCCTGTGTGCCCCACTGATCCCAGGTTCCAGGGCAGGAAAGCAAACTCAATACTTGGCACCGTACCAGTCTGCATGCCTCCAGCTCTGCCCATTAACCCCATGACCCCAAGGGAGGCTAGCTTTGGGCTGTGCCCAGATGTTCCACTCCCCTTTGTGCCCTTGGACCCCAGACCCTATGCAAGACCATATTAGGGAGCTGTGCCTTGGCTCCCCACCTGCCAGTGTGCCCCATGACCCTGCCCACTGACCCCGGTTCCAAACAAGGTCCTGGCCCCAGCCTGCTACTGCTGCTGAAGATTTGAACACCCCCACACTTCCTGACACCAGAGTACCAAGTACATGGGAAAATCTCACCAGTCCTTGCTTCAATCTCATGTTAGGTCCCCACCTCTGCTGAAGGCCTGGGGAAAACCAATCTCTCATCTGAGAGATGGGCAGATCACAACACAAGAAGAACACAGGTGAGTGCTCCACACCAAGTTCACCTAGCCCCACTATGTAAGTCTACACTGAAAACATCCAAGAAAAATCACAGATGCAAGCCCAGCAATAGATGACAACAGGTTCAGGACATCTCTGCACAGATTCTATATCCAGATTATTAATGGAATTGGAAGCAAAACTTGATAATGAAAGTGGAAATGTGCAGAATCAGCTCACAAGCATCATCACCAGGCTCAATCCAATGGAGGAAAAACAGATGGATCAGTAAATGAGCTAAAGGCAAACCAGCAATCAGAGGAGCTCAAGAATCAGCTGACTAAACTAAACAAATATATAATCAAATACAAGAATGAGTACCAGGAAGCATTAAGTAAGACAACCTTTGAAATGAAAATGCAACTCAACAAAGAGGAGACAATGCAAAAAGCTCTATTGGAACACCAAAATCAAATGGATATATTTAAAACATCTCTAGAATCCCTCACTACTAGAGTTAATAACCTGGAAGACAGAACCTCAGACATGGAAAACAAAACAGAAGAGAGATCAGGATAACAGAAACTTGGATAAGTTCAAAAAAAAAAAAACATGCGAACAAAATATAAGGGAACTATGGGACACCCTTAAACAACTAAACCTCTGGATCATGGGGATACCAGAGGGGGGAGAAATCCAGGCCAAAAGGCATAGAGAACATATTCAGCACAATTATTGGGTAAAATTTCCCCATTCTAGCAAAAGAGAATCCCATCCAGATACAAGAAGCACACAGAACACCAAACAGGCAGGACCAAAGGAGAAACTCCCCAAGACACATTGTAGTTAGAATCCTACACATGGAAAGCAAGGAAAGGGTTTTAAAAGCAGCAAGAGCAAAACAATGAATCGCATAGAAAGGCATATCGATCAGAGTTACACCAGAAGCTGAGGGTACCACCAGGCAAGAGATACCATGAACAGAATAGGAGGAAGCCTAACCTAAAGTATAATTGCTCAGGCCTGCAACTCCCCGTCCCAGTTATTGGTTCCTTCCCACACTGTTGATCAAAGAGACACACAAGATCTCCAAAACATGACAGACTTCTGTCAAAGCTCTTGAACACCTGTCCTAGGCCAAAGGTAAGATCCTATTGCTGAAAAAAAATCACAAAGTGCCATCAAAAAACACCAAGAGATACTGCTAGATCCACAATGGTAACCAGCTCCCAGATGGTAGCATGTGTAGCACTGGAAGGTGTTGCATGAGCTGCCAGGAGAAATTGGTCAATGATATTTGGAGAAAGAAGAGACCACTGATATACAATATATACAGTTGTCACAAGAATACTGAACACAGGGCTATATGGAAGAGACCAGCAAGTCAAGAAATGCTCATCTATGCAATAGTGGCACTAAACCGAGGAGGGTAATCAACGGCTTGATGATTGGCTAAGAGATCCACTTAGTAACAAGGAACCCTTAACTGGAACTGGGATCCATGGCAAAATCCTACTGGGACCAAGAACCCAGGTCTCCTAGGGGAAATTCCCACTACCAGAGAGATACAGAGAGGTTACAGCCATTAGGAGCTAGCCAAAATAGCAATGTGGTCTCATTTAACCTAAATTGATCTCACTCTCCAATGGAGATTCTGTTTGTATTTTTCAGAAGGCAGTTAGATTGCTGGGGACAACTCAATTCTACCAACAAGACATTGGGTGATGGCTGACATCCTGGCAGGAGACAAACCATACCTAGCCTTCACACAGGGCCCAAATGAAACCTATGAGAAAGTGATGAGACAAACAGGAAACCAATCACCACAGCAAGTCTGATAATCCATGAAAGGTCAGTGAAGACAGACACCAATGATACCCAACACAACCCAGAACAAAAGGTCCAGAGATACGTCAGATCTCAACAACAAAGCTGACTCAAAACTCACCCACTATGACTCGGGGAACTGAGAGAAAGAGGGAGGAGGAAGAATGTAAGAACCATAATGGGGGAGAATATCCAGAGACATTGCCCCCCTCAGCAACAGTACACAAAGGGGGAAGAAAGAAAAAAGAGAAAGAAAAATTGGCTACCTATGGTGCAGTTCATATCCCCTAATCTATGGACAGATCTAGCATGCACACCGAGGAAGTACCCCAGTTGGTAGGGGACACAGAGGAGGAAAACAGCAACACCTTTGCAAGATTTGATCATACAATGTATATACTTATTCATAATAAATATATTTTAAAAGAAACAAAAATAATATTAAGCAACAAAACAAAACATCATTTGCACAAAAACTGATGCAACTGGAGATTATCATATCTATGAAGTAAATTAAATCCATTTCAAATAGACAAGTATCATAAGTTTTCTCTTGTTTGTGGATCCTAAAAAGATTCATAAAATCATGTAAGTATATATGACGTGAGTGTAGAAGAGAAACTGTCTAGGGGAGCAAAAGGAATTAATGAGAGGGGGAGGGGAGAAAACCGAGAGAATGGGGAGGTATGTTGGGGAAAGTACAACATATACATGTATGAAGATGGCTTTGTGAAACCCATGTACAATGAATATATGCCAATAAAAAATAAATTTCTACAATAATGTTAAAAGAATCAAAGAAACTTTTTTTCTGATTACCAATTTGTGATCAACTTTAGGTGGTTGGTGTCTTTTGCGATTTGACATTATTTCACACTCCAAGGTGACTAAACAGCCCTGCTCTAAGGGCTGGGGATGTAGACGTGTAGTAGAGTGAGTGCATGCTTAGCTTGTACCAGGTTCCAGCATGGAAAGAAAAATATCCTCTCCTCTAGGCTGAGTGCCATTTCATTGGACTTACTGAGGATCTCTATGTAATTATTTCTTTTCCTTCGATTCTTCTTTGATAGTCAAAAGGCAATATAAGAAATAATTTCAGTGATTATTTCTTTTATCTTCCTTTTGGTAGTAATTGCTTGAGACAAAAAAAAAAAAACCCTGTGAGTAATATCAGAAAACAAAGAAAAAAGACATTCAATTACACTTTCCTCGGAAGAGAAGGGAAGGCAAGTATGAATTTTCACCCACAGTGAGGGAAAATGAAAGGTTTGTCCACTCGCTAGAAGCATTTTCTCAGTCAGAGAGCAAGTACTGCAGCCAAGCCAAGCTAATCACAGATATTTTCCCGTAAGATGCTGGCCTAAGATGCTTTTATTTCAGATACTCTGAAAATACATACTGAGGCAGTCACAATCATCCTAAAAGATGATGGAAAATGTGTTTTCTATTAGGCTCTTCATCTTCAGAAATTCTGTTCTTCCACACCCAGGCAAATACAGTGAGTGCATATTAGAGGTGGCCATGGTGTGAAAACACAGGCTGAGAATGAGGCTCAAAATGCAGTTACATGAGATTTGCAGGGATATATATAATATTTATATATTTTATTTATATATTTATTTACATATTTATATGAATATATAATATTTAAGATCTCAAAGGGGGAGTGAGAATATAGCTCTGTGAAACAGTACTTGCTCAACCTTGGGTTTGATCCCCAGTACCACAAAAAAAAAAGGATCTCTTTAAATATTCCATTCTGTTAGATTTTTTGTTGGGTATTCATTTAACTGCACAATAAAATTATTAAATACATTTTAGTAGGGAAAGAGATCAGAGCTTAGTATGGAAATGAATATGTAAACAAAAACTTACAGCCATGTGAAGAAATCCATATATTAACCTTTATGGGAACCCAGGAAACATCTTTAAGTCTCAAGGAAATGCTTACATGTTAGCTGTATCTTTAAGCTGAACTAAAATTTCACTGGGCAGAAAAGGAAACAGCAAAGAACAAAGCTAACAGAGGAAGGAAGCAAAAGAACATTGTAGGCAGAGAAAAAAATTGTCTGTGGATGCACGTAGAGAAGAAACCATAGCATCAGATTCTAGCAAGAAGCTGAGTTTGAGTTGATGGGGCCAAAGGGGCAAGTGAAGGAGTAGCATGTCTTCACTGTAGCCATCATCTTGAGAGAAAGAAGCATTTTAGATATCTCTATCTAGCTTATTGGACTGAAAGACAAGGGAAGCCACTGCTGAGGAGAAACAAGGGAAGCTGCAGAATTAGGAACAAAGCTAACATTTATTTTCAAATGTGAGGAGTGTTCCGAAGCCTCCAGAATGGGACATCTTACCAGATAAGGAAGGGAACTCTGGTTCATGGCCTTAACTATTCTTTTAGAAGAGAGAACAGAGTCCACATATTCTAATAATACTGGGGTTTCCTTCCTGGATATGTTATCACTTGTTCAAAAAAATGGAGAAATCCAAGCTTGGGGGGAAAAAAGAAATAATTCCTTTTGTTATATAATAGAACATCTGGAACTCCAGCCAAATGTGGATCAAAATATTATTATGTGAAAACTCTTTTCTTACCATTATTCCCTAACCAATAAAGTACACATATTATTTAGATTTCTTTACCGTGTGTTTAGTATTACAAACAACCTAGAGTTGGCTTGATATATACAGGAGAATGTGAACAGTATATCTGAAATACGACTTACTACTTTGTATATTTGGGACTTCAGCATGTGGAAATCTTGGTATCCTCAGAGGGTCCTGGTAAGAATCCTCCATGAGCACAGAGGGATAAGTGTGTTCTGGGGAGAAGATTAAGGCATCAACTATAGTATATTACTAAAGAACCACTCACACTTGAGCAAGGTGAAAAGAAATGGTGTGGACATTATACCTATACATTACAGCACAAAAACATGCAAGCTAAGGTAAGTAAAAGAAAAAAAACTATAAGAAAAATGTGAGCCAATGAATAGAAATAAAATAATTAAGCACTTCATAACATATAACAATGTGTGAAACTAGCAATTCATAAAAAAATAAAACCAACATCACCACCACAACAACAAAAGAGCTCAAAAGACTAGTGGGTTAAATAGAATACTATGTAATATAATTAAATTTGAAGGAAGGAACAACACAGACCATGGAAAATCATATTAGATAACACATGAAACATTGTACATAAGAGCTTCTAATAAAATAATAAAGTAAAAACAGCAAAGTTAAAAGCATTAGAAAAAAACTACATAGAAATGGAATGCACAAATAACCCAACACACAGGACAACCTGTTATACTAGATTCGAGCAAATAAAACATGATGCGTCTAAAACATAATGAAAGTTTGAAGAACAATAGAAACTATAGGGAGAGGCTTCTCCATACTCACACCAGCCTGGAGGGAGCTGATATTAACTCAGCCATCAAGTATTGCTTCTAATTGCTCAGAACCTCACTGCCCTGCCAACGCCAGTGACAGCTGGTGAAAAAGAAAAGTGTAGAGAAAGGCATCTCCCCACTCACATGACTTTGCAAGATAAGAAGAGCCAGGAGAAGATGAGCTCCAATATCCAAACTTTAATCTTCCACATACTTTTATTACTTACAATTTTTCAAAGCTAACACTATCCCCCATACTAGCCTACCCTACATCCATCTTGCTTCTAAGTTTTAAAAACATCCTAACATACTCCATATAAGCCTTGCTAATTTATCCACCAACAGTTATTGAAGCAAAAAAGGGAGAGTTGTTGTCAATTCCCTACTATGATATTTTCACATACCTACCAGCTGTGGTACCCCTCCTGTTATTTTACTACTCAGGGAGTGGAATGGAGGCCACATCAGGCACACTGACTTCTGGACTGAGGATAAGCCTTCATAAATACACATGTAAGAATACATCTAAAGAAGCAAACAGAAAATCCAAGCAATGAAATAACCTGGCATGCAAAAAATCCCAAAGCAGTAATATAAGAAATAAGTAATATAAGAGAAAATATAAGATCAAGACAATATGATTCCTTCCAAAATTTTGAATCCCACAGTAATGGCAACAGAAAGAGGAAATTATATGAAATTTTAAACATAGAATTCAAAAACATAATAGGTATTCTCAAAGAATTCAAGGGAATCAAATAAGAAGATAAAACTGAAGTAAGATAACGGGAAACTAGCTGAAGAATATAAGGAAGTCAATATAAGATATGAATGGGGAAACAGAAATACTAAAGAAAAACCAAACTGAAATACTATAAATGAAAACACAGACATGTTTGGACCCCAAGCCCTAGGCAAGGCCAGGTGAGGAAGCCTTGCCTTGGTTCCCCACCAGCCGGTGTGCCTCACGACACTGCCCACTGACCCCGGGGTTCCAATTAAAGTCCAGCCCCCAGCCTGCTATTGCTGCTGAACCAGAGGAACCAAGCATGTGACAATACCTCACCAGTCCTTGCTGCAATCTAGTGTGAGGTCCCCACTTCTGCTGAGGGCCTGGGTAAAACCAATCTCTCATCTGAGCATGGGCAGATCACAACACAAAAAGAACACACAGGCGCAGGTCCACAACAAGTTCACCTAGCCCCACTATGTAAGTCAACAATGAAAATATCAAAGAAAGAGCACAGATGCAAGTCCAGTGACATGTTCAGGACATCTCTGCACAGATTCTATATCCAGATTATTAATGGAAATGGAAGCAAAAGTTGAGTGTAAGTGAAAATGTGCAGAATCAGCTTGCAAGCTTTGCCACCAGGCTTAATACAATGGAGGAAAAACAGAAGGACTTTGCTAGAACAGTAAATGCTAAAGGCAAATCAGCAATCAGAGGAGCTCAAGAATCAGCTGGCAAAACTAAAGCAAGACATAATCAAATACAAGAATGAATACCAGGAAGCATTAAGTAAGACAACCTTTGAAATGAAAATGCAACTCAACAAAGAGATGGATACCATGCAAAAAGCTTTATTGGAAAACCAAAATCAAATGGAGTTATTTAAAACATCTCTAGAATCCCTCACTACCAGAGTAAATAACCTGGAAGATAGGACCTCAGATATGGAAGACAAAGCAGAAAAAACAGGGATAACAGAAACTTGAAGTAGAGGTCTCTACAATGAGAATTTTTAAATATTCAAAAGGAAAAGTGAAGAAAACACAAAAAATGGAAAGATATCCCATGTTCATGGATTGGAAGAATCAATATTGTAAAAAAGCCTATCTCACCAAAAGCAATTTATGGATTTAATGTAATCCCCACCACAATTCCAATGCCCTTCTTCACCAAAATAGAAGATATCACATGCTTTGGTTGCTAGACACTGAGAGAGAAATCAAGCTAGAGCTGAGTCTTTACCAGCAGTAGATCCTGTCAACTATACAATTGGGCCTGGCAAGATGTTCCCACTGGTACAACAGTGACATGTCTGTTACAGGGGGAACCAGATGCTCTTTGATTGGATTTGAGGCTTGTTCCATGGAAGGAAACTGATATCTGGTGCTGAAAACCTTGTCAAAAACCTATGGCTGCAAAGGTCATAGACCCTAGGGGTGGGGGGAATCTGCTACTGTTGTTTCACTAAATCAGTACATTGTCCTCTTCATATTGGCTCTAACACTTCCATTTATGCCCATAGATGCCATGGTGCTGCTCTCACCTCTGGTCAGAGAAACTTCATTCTTCAGATGGTGGTGACTTCTGGGGAGACTCAAAATTCATCAAAGTGTTGATCATAAGTGACTGTTGAGTGCTCAGCTCTAAATAACATATCTCTATCATGTCCTCCAAGGCTCAGGAACACTGCAGAAAAGGGGAAAGAAAGAATGTACAAATGAGAGGATGGAGAAGAATGGTGTAAAAAAGCTCTCTTCTGGACATAATTGGCTTTTACATGCATGACCTCATTGTTGCCATCATCACCTGCACAAGAAAGACCTGCATAATATTGAACCCACAACATTCATTATGGATGATGGAGGAAGGGAGGGAGGGGGAGAGAGAGAGACATCAAAAATGAAGAGGGACTAACTAAAAAGAAGGGATTCAGTGGAAGGGGGGAAGGAAAACAAAAGATGGTGATGGGAGGACACTGATCAAAATACAGCATATATATGCTTTCATATATTTCATATATATATATATATATATATATATGAAAATTGTCAATGAAAAAAATGTTTTTACAACCTCTCTCCAAAGTAAAAGAATGAAGAAACAACTGTCTTCAGGTTTAGAGAACATGCTGATTTCCAGGAAAATTAGAAAATCATTCAGCATTAAGGTTTTGAATTTTAAAAGAAAGAAAAAAGAGAAACTAACAAGTTGTGGGGAGGGGCAAGAGGAATTATTTTCACAGAAAAACTCGGGCAACTGCTGCAAGAACCTTCCATCTGAAAGGTGACAAAGTACTGAACGCAAGTTCAGAAAAAAAAAGTGCAGCCCAAAATTATGACTAAAGGATCAAAACCCATGAGC
The DNA here is from genome assembly GCA_004024765.1 of Zapus hudsonius. Classification (NCBI taxonomy): domain Eukaryota; kingdom Metazoa; phylum Chordata; class Mammalia; order Rodentia; family Dipodidae; genus Zapus; species Zapus hudsonius. The sequence continues at coordinate 47,732 of PVHP010006883.1, read as the reverse complement.
TTCTCTTCAAGTTTGCCTATGCTAGAAGTTCAGCTAGTTAAAGGCATTTAGATATGAGTATCTTTGAATCAAGAGACCCTAGTAAAGAGTCAGGTAACAAATGTGAGGCGGACTAACTATGGAACACATCCTAAACAACTCTGGGAATGCAATTGTAACTGTTCAGTTTGAAAAAGCAATAAAACTAACCAGCCCGGGAAGGAGTGGAATCAGATAATTGAGCTTTTCGTCTTTAAAGGTAGAAAATCCAACATACAGGTTTTTTTCAAAAATTAACTTATTAAAGGTTTAGAAATTCCTTTTCCATACTTAAAGGAAATATAAGAAAAAACTCATTTACTAAATAGATAGTTCACTCATTCATTTTTTTGTAACTTTAAATTCAGGCAAACTTAACAAATGCCCTTTCATTTGAAAATATTAATATTATAATTTTATTTCTATAAAATTCTTTCTATTTATGAGCCCAAATGAACGATATCTAAATGGTGTTTACAAAATGGAAATTTTTCAGAGAAGGGATTTAGTGCTTCTATACTTTCCAGTATTGATTTTGATAGTGTTTATATCTTCAACAAAATGAAAACTAATATGTCAACATTGTAGTTATGAATAATTATGGATTTATTCATTCATTTATTTAAAAATATTTGAAGGGAACTCATGATTTAGTAAGTAGTATCCAAGATGATATACAATGAATATAGACTAGCAAGAAAAATAGTCTCTTCAAGGAGGGTCTGAGGAGGGAAAAACAGACAAAAGACACACAACATCTGCTATAAAGGAAAAACCCTAAGAGCGGGGTGGTCATTTTTCCCACTTTGCCCATACCAGTCTTAGTTTGTGACTTGTCCCAATTTCCTATCTGAACTGGATTTCCTCTTACTCCCAAGTGTCCTGTTTGGGATGGAACATGACATGCTAAACCTAGGTAATGCTGATGAGCTTCAGAGGTTTGGGAGCCAGAGACTGGCCAGAGACTCTGTAGCACCTTAACATTTGAAAGAGAGCAAGCCATGGAGATACCTAAGAGAAGGAACATCCCAGGGCATACAGCAGCAAGAGCAAAGACCTTGTGCAGACTGTGTTGGGCATCCTTCCAGACCACAAGACAACCCAGAGGGACGGCAGTAGAAAGTAGGGTCAGAGTGGACAGGGTAGGTTAGAGAAAGAGGAGCAGTCAAAGGATCCTCTCTACAGGTCACTATGGGCAGCATGGCTTTTATTTGGGATAAGCCAAGAGACCAGTAGGGGGTTTTGAGCAGGAAATTACTAGTCCTGACATCTATTTTAAAATAATCAATCTGGCTGCTGACTAAATTATTGGAAGCATTGGTAGAAACAGAAAGAGATTAGTGGAATAACCCAGGTGAAGGATGGCAGGACAGAGTGGTAGTGATGGAGGTGGTACAAATGGGAATGAGATGAGACAAGTCATGGTGGGTTTTTTCTTTATACTCTCATGATTTTTAAAAATATTTTAATTTACTTATTTGCAAGCAGAGAGAAATAGAGAGACAGAGAATGGGCACGCCAGGGCCACCAGCCACTGCAAATGAACTCCAGACCCATGTACCACTTTATGTATCTGTCTGGCTTTATGTGGGTACTGGGGAATCGAACCTTGGCAAGTGCTTTAACCACTGAGTCATCTCTCCAGCCCTCATAATGTTTTTGAAATATTTTTAAATTTAAACTCTTACAGTAGCAATAATGGCAACAATTTAAAGCAGGATTTGGGTAGAATCTATCAGAAACTAATGGCTATTTGAAAGAGATGAAGGAGGAACGGTGCTTTAAGACCAAGGTATTGGCATCAGCAGCAAAAAGCATGCCTCCATCAATCAAAACATAGCATGTTAGAAACACCCACCAGAGATACCCAGGTGAAAATCTAGCAGCATTTACATATATGGGTTTAGGAAAGTGATCTGAAGCTAGTATTCAAGAACCATAGACACACAAGCTGTCATTGAAGTAATATGGAAATAACTGAAGAACAATGTGCACACAATCAAGGTAGGGCAGCCTACCTAGCTGACTAGACGAAGGGATGTGGGGGGAGATGTGGAAAAGAACGTCATCCTCAAAGGCAAGGACAGAGATCCATCAGAGAGTGTCTCACTCACATATGTCACCATTATATCATTATCTCTGATAGTGTCAATGTTTGTCCAGATCTAAGAAAGACTTTTACAAGTACTTGAAGTTCTTATTTAAAATCTTTCTCATTGTAAATTTGATGTACACATAAAATCTGACTGTATCTCTGATGTCACTTTGGTATTTGTTTTATAATTTGTATAGATTTTTATTGTCTTATTTTAACACCACCATAAAAAGCCTTTTTTGAACATTATGGCTTGTATAATCTATATTACAGTGTCTGCTTTATAATACAATAAGATTTCCCCTTCTATCCTACTAAGCTTTCTCTAGTCTTCCTTTCCTTAAACAGCATCGAGGTCAGATTTCCAACCATCCAGCTCTAAATGGAAAACCAAAAGCCTGTAAAAGTTCACTTTGATGTTTATTCCACTGTTACACAAGAACAAGTTGACATATTGTTGCTTTTATTTTTCTCTTATAAAACCAAATTGGTCAGATATCATTTTTATACTGATATTTCTCTTTATTTTTACTTGATTAGATTTTTTTAAAAAAAAAATAGTTTCTCCTGGCCAATCTGTAACTGACAGGTCATGACAAGGAAAAAAATAAAGATGGCTCTGGCAAAAAAAAAAAAGACCTCCTGTCTTTACTATAAAATAACTTTATGATACAAAAAAGTGATGAAAAAGAACTATGGAAGTTTTTCTGGGTGATGTTATGCCTTCCACACATCTGCAAAGCTTCACTTCTCTAATATCACGCTCAGAAAGAAATCGACAAGGCAAATTTCTCATTTTCCTAATTTCAAGGAGACTAAAGCCCCGGAGTGTCCTATAACTGATGTTCACGAACATTTAGGATTTACATTCTTCTGGAAATAGAAAATTCATACATTTTAACACCCAAATCAACCTTGAGTGCCCTTCCACACCTCTACGAGTAATAAAGATGTGCCCATCAGTTTTGCACATTTTCTCTTTGGCATCTTACATGGGCTGTAGACATTTAATAGTGTTTTATTTCTGAAAATTATGCTGTCTTGCTTTAGCTATTCTGACACTCAAAGATTTGGAAAGGTGAATCATTCTTTCTGTTGCTTAAGGAGATATTTACAGAAAGAAGGAATCTGAGTTCCTTTCTGAATCTAAAAGTTCCTTTCAAAAATCTGCTTTGTTGAATACATTTTGCTTGCCAGGTGTCTGCCAAGTAATGTCTTCTTTTTGGAGAGGATAATTTCAAGCTAACACATTTGCAAGCAAGCACCCTCTGTAGAAAGACATTTTCTGTCAGCAGTTCTCTTTGATCAAGTGATACTGTATTCATTTGACCACACCATGTTGATTTTCCCAGCTATAAAACAAACTTCCTATTAGCTGATCAAAGGACAGACTTTGGAGTCCACCTGCTTCCCTTAACCAGAAAGAAAATATAACGTGGACTGCATATACAGCATTAGTGTTACCACTATCCTAAAACAAGTACATGATATTTGGTACTCAGATAATCAGTAATCATTTTAGAAGTTGAGTGACCTGGGAATTGTTGTCCCCAACCCACTTACAACACCTGAGGGTGAGGTCCAGTATGCTGAGGCTAAACAAACCCTTCAGGTGATTCAGATGAGGTTAAACTTGAGAAGCAGTGGGGCATGTTTATGAGAAGGTGCTGGGAACATCAGGCTAGTGAAATCAAATCTCTGAGATCTGTGTTCTTAAATTGAAAGATCTATAGGAACTGAAGAAAACCAGTGTCACTTTTTGCTTAAATGGAGCTCTGAGAGAGTGACGGGCTGATGTTCTCACCACTGTAGCAGAACCTGAATTACCAACCCAGAGATCTTTTCACCAAGAGCGTTTTCTCCTTTTCTTTGACTTCAGTGTGGTATGCAGTTTCCCATTAAAGAACTTTCCCACTTTTACTTAAAGAGCCCTCTCCTATTCCATCTCCACAACACCACTTGTGGGCCAATTTTTATACCTTCCAAAAGGCATCCTAACTTCAGTCATAGAGCAGTCCATCACACAGTCATGGACATCTTGAATTTTCATTTGCTGAAATTCTCAGGGTGCAGAATACAATATTCACAGAAAACTCATAAGGAAGGGGAGATGTAGGTACTAAAATAAGCATGTCTCTTGGCTCATTGATCTTTACCACCAGTAATTCTCAAAATAAAGGAAATAGCTAAGTGGATATGACAGCGCACTTTTTTTTTCCCTAACTGCATTTGTATTAGTTAAATCTCAGCCTTCAGATTGGCTCAATGCTTACTGTCATGAAAATGTGAACACAGTGAAGCTGTTGCCTGAGTAGCATGCAAACGTATCCACAGGCACCATCTGCAAGAAAGGCCTGTAAATAATCCTTCTCTTCCATCCAAATCCAAACAATTATACTGTACACAAACCGTATTTATAGATGGATCACTGTACACATTCTCATTAGAGGCTTTCCAATGTTATTCCTTTATCCCAACATTGAAATGTCAAATAGCCTGTCTGCATTCCTGACAGTGTGTGTGGGCCATGTGCAGTGTTTTGGGTTTAGATCAGAACCATATTTGGAGTCAGTATTCTTAGAATCAGCACTCTCCAGATGACCAGGTATGCTAAAGGGAGTCATCCTTAAGGCATATTTTATTTTTGTTCCCTGAAGCTGTGCAATTCCAAAGAGTTTGAAGGTTTTATTTACCCACACCGCCATAACAACCTTGATTATCCAAATCAGGCATAAGTATAAAGAGACTTATCTAGGTTATCTAGGATTATGTGTGTATCCTGTCTCAAAGAGAAGATCACATTGCCATTTATAAGGTTCAGGAGCCCGTGAACTTGCCAGTGACAATATGGCTGCCTATACTGTGTGGCATGAAGTCCCCCTTCCCAGTAATAAAGTTCACCTCTTTTCTCCAAAGGCTGGGGAATGAGCAAATGGAGTAAAGCTGGGAAACAAAGAGAAAAAACTAAGCAGTACAAATGAGTCAAGATTTGAAACTGAAATCCCAGGCCTCAATCAGCAGCTCTGCCTCCACATAGAAGCACTGAGCAGATCAGACAATACGGACTCGTGTTCATAATTAAAAGTGCAAGGTTTCTAATACACATTAGATTCAGCGGCCCACATTCTTTTTATTAAAAATATTTTTATTATCCATAATTAGATACACTGTAAAAGCAAATCTTATGATGGTACCCCCATTTCCCTCCTCCCTGTCCCCAATCCACTGGGGATCCTCCTCAGTGGGCATACTGGATCAGTCCATGGAGTAAGGGGTTATGAATATTCTTCTAGAGGTAGCCATTCCCCCCACCCACACACACCCCTTTGTGTGTTGTTGCTGGGGGCAGCGGCCCACATTCTTACTTATATTCTCTAAATTGATTCATCTTTGGTAACTTATTTAAACTTCCTGTGCCTTGACATCTTCACCTGATAAGTGGGGATAATGATGGCTGTTACCTTCTAAGATCTATTCAAACAGGGTTTAGACAGATGCTTGGCACATTTCATACATCAGAATCATTATTCTTTAATGCCATCTGCTAACATAGAAAGAGCTCTGGTATGATAAAGGAGGTTGAAAAAGACTCTTTTCATCTCTCCTTGACTTGAAGCATATGATCCTGGCCATGGTAATAGCAGCTTCCTCCTCAATAACCCACATCCTGCTTTTCTCACTCTCTATAACCATTTTTAAATACCTTCAGCATTTTTGGCCTCCCTTATATAATATATAAGTCACAGGAATTTCAGGACTAAATCCGTCCAGCTGTCTGAGAACTCTGTGGAATTGTGCTAGCAAATGAGAGGCTTTTGCTCTTGTGGGACATAAAAATAATATTTATCTTTCAAATTCATGCAAAACTAAGAACTGCAACATTTGGAAAGACTACCAGCAGAAATGAGCTAGCTGGACTCACATTTCATTTTGTAGAGAAAATACTCAATTTGAAATAACTAATATTTGAGATGAACCCAAGAGCGATCTGAACTCAAAACAATATTTAACACTGAGTGCCTGTGAGTGAACCAAGACAGGAACCTTCCAAATCCACCCACGTTAGTTATCTACACTCAAGCACTTTCTTCCTCGGTAATGTTAATCCACTCAATAAACAAGCCTGGGACATGAATCTGACAAGTCATGGTCTAATCAGCTCTCTTTAATCTGACCAAAATCAGTGTTTTTTTCAAGCCATGATTCTGGTCATGTATTTCAGAACTGGCTCTAACTCTCCCATTTAAAGGCTAACACTTCATGGTTCGGTGCATCGGCAAAGCCTTTTCCAAAACAATCATGGATCTACTCTCAAGTAAACGAGGTTGGAATACTTATTTAGGCAACTGCCCGAAGTCTTCCTTCATTCACAATTGATAGTCTGACTCTTGAGAAACAAGACAGGAAAAAATGTTAATATGTTGGTGGGCTTCTCACTGAGCTGGATTTTTTTTTAATTATCTCCAAGATCTAAATGTCAGTGTGGTTATTGATGGGGCATTATCTATGTAAACAGATATCTCATTCCTTGTGATAATTCAACACTCAAGATGTTTTACAAATAGTGAAAGGAATAGTGATTCCCATTTTCATTCTATGAAAAGCAAAAATCAGCATTTATTTACTATTGTATGAAATTCTTTTCCTGGGGCCACTCAAGCACATGTGTCTCTTCACAAATTACAGACCACAGAACAAATGCACCATAATCCAATTTGGGTGAATCAATGATTTTCTAGGGGTTAGTTACACAAAATTGGTAATGAGTAATTTCCACTCTTGGTTGAGGAGTTACCTACAGGACCTCGAATGACTCAAGAAAATCCCACCCCAGCATAGGTGAATGTCTGGAGCCTGCTCCATGACTTGCAGGCAGCCCATCTGGTCAGAGTATCTGCCTCTCTCCCCGAGTCATTGATTGGTCCTATAATCTTGGGGAGAGGTCTTGTGATCTTGTAAATTTCAGCTTTCCCAAAAGTGTTTACCTCCTGAGACTCATAAGCTTCCCTCCTCCTTCAGTTCAGTGGAAGTTGCTACGCCATAGTTGCAGAGCTATCCTGCAGATAAGCATACCTCAAAAACAAATCTTAAATGCTGCATTTGAGAGGGTCAAAATGACTTCTCGTCTTCCATCTTTTCAGCCGAGAAACTCCAAGCACCTGCAGCCATGGTGAAGACATGCTGGAACCAAGGGATTAATGGAACAGAAAGGACTTAAGAAATGAGTAGATGAGATCATTTCTGCCATTTATATGTCAAATCAGCTTCATTACCTTCAACTTGAAGAGGCTGATTGCACTATATCACCTCCCGTGTGGGAGTGCAGAGTGTAGAAACGAACTAGGCCATAAGGCTCAAACCCTAGTCAGAGCATATCTGCTCTCTCAATAGAAAATGGAGATTGTGACACCCATTCTACAGTGTCACTGCAAAAGGTACATTGAATAATGCATATTAAAATCTCTACAAATAATAGGTGCTCAATAAGATATATATTTTTCATATTTTGAGCTATTTTACCTATTGCTTAAGTTAAATAAGAATCAATTTTAATTCCTAGTATATATTTGAATAACTAAGGTAAGAATTAGTTTTAGGAATAAAGCACTAAATATTCTTAAGTGGAGTCTAAGATTGGTGGGAAAAATCATAGCACCTTCACCTTAAGTAGAGTTATATCCAATAGGAAAGTAAAGATGACCAGAAATCTGTAAGACCAAACTTGAACGCAAGACGAAAGTAAGCTACTGAGTGGATATTTGAGCTATGTCTTCTGCTCAACAAGCAAAATGAAAAGTTAACATTTTTAGATAATCATTCAAGTCAATAGAGAAAGATGTCTCCTCAAACATCAGAATCTCGGGAAGAATGCCCATTATCTTCCATGACAGCGGCCCTCCCTGTCTATTAGAGTCCCACATCCACAGACTCGACTAACACAAAATGAAAATATTGTGAAAGAAATGGGAGGGTACCAAACTTTTTCCTTATCATCTTCCTTAAACAATACAGAACATTACTTCTATAACATTTACATGGTGCTGAGTAATCTAGAGGTTATTGAAGACAGGTGGAAGATAAGCATGTCTTGAATGCAAACACCATTTCAAGTAGAGGACATGAATGTGTCAGCTGGGTCCTGTGGCAAATCCCCACGCTAACAAGGAACGACTGTATCCAAAATTACATTAGTTCCATAGTTCCTGTGTGTTGTGTGTAGATGAAGCCTATTTCTTTGAGGTTCAACAAAGAACAAAATGGCTGCTTAGCCATTCCCTACTCATGAAAAAGTGATTTAAAGAGCAATCAAGCATTTGGCTAAAAGCAGATCAGGAGAGGGCAAATCTAATATCAAGTACACTTTATGAGTCATTTAGGACTTGGGTATTCCAGCTTCAGTATCAACCTAAAAGAACATATCCTGACCTGATGTCCTCTAAGCAGGTAAGGAAGACCATTCGACCTTTCCTCCCCTCCCACCCTGGCACTGCAAGGCTATTTCTCATAAGAAAACCAATGAAATTGAGATGCTCCTAAGGCCTTTCCCTTCAACACCTGCTTTATTCAAAGGTCCATTATCTTTTATTAGCCTGTTCACAGACCATACATGAAATAAACTAGAGAACTAAAGTTATGGTCCAACCAGTTCAGATCCAAAACTCCTGATTTGAGCCCAAATGTCTAAGTGATTTCACCTTGATTTATACTGATAGTATCCCAACTCCATGATACATGTCACTGTCCATATAACTAAGTACTAACTTGGGGGTTAAAATTTATTGCTTCCTATGCTTCCTAATGAAGAACAAGGCATTAATGGTAAAGTTCCTTAAACCCACTGATGTAGCAAGATGAATGACATTTTGGCCATTCAAAACAAAACCTATCAGGCTAGAGAGATGGCTCAGCAGTTAAGGAAGTTGCCTCCAGTGCCTAAGGCCCCGGGTTCAATTCCCTCTTTCTCCCCCCCCCTCTCTCTCTCTCCTCTCTCGCTCTCCTCTCTCTCTCTTCTCTCTCTCTCCTTGAAAAAGAATAAATAAAATATTTTTAAAACCTATCTTTAAAATCATAAAAATCGTTATAGGTTTGTAATACACTTGAAGTTTTGTCTAATTATGAATTTTTCTCTTGGTTTGTTTGTCTATTTGTTTTGAGAGAACCTCGTGCAGCTCAATCTAGGCTTGAACTCACCGTGTAGCCAAGGCTGTGCTTGAGTTCTCCCTCCTTTTTCCTTCTCCCTCCCAAGAGCTGGATCTCCTGGCATGTCCCACCATAATGGTCGCATTATTTCAAAAGTAGAATGGGCTGCAGATCAAGAGGCTGGAGGGATGTCTCACCAAGTAAAGTGCTTGCTGTACAAGCATGAGGACCTGAGTTCAAATATCAAATACCCAAATAAAAACGCTGGGAATGGTGGTGAGCACCCGTGGTCCAAGCACTTGAGAGGTGGAGACAGGAGGATCTTAAGGCTGGACTCTAGGTTCTGTGCAAGAGCAGGCCTTAAGAAATACGATGGCTCAGTGAAGAAAAGCACTTGCCACACAAGCCTATGGGCCTGACTGTCCCTCAGTTTAATACCCAAGTACCCACATAAACAGCTGGGAATGGCCACACACTCCTTAAACCTCAGTCCTTGGGGAACAGAGACCAGAGAGAATCACTGGGGCTGGCTGGTCAGCCAGGCTGACAGACCCAAGTTCTGGAAGGGACTGTGTCTCGTGAGAACATGGGAATTATGTAGGAAGATACCCAGTCTTCTCTGGCCTTCACACAAGCATGCATTATATGCATGCATCTGCACACATGTTCATCCTCCACACACATGACACACTGAATGCAATGGGTGCCAAGAAAAGGAGGACACGGTGTGGTTCAGAAGATGGCTGAGTAGTTAAAGGCCTTGCTTGCAAGGCCTGCCAGCCTGGGTTCAATTCCCAAGCCACCCACATAAACCAGATGCAAAAATTGGTGCAAGTGTCTGGTGTTGGTTTGCAGTGGCAAGATGCCCAGGTGAGCATATAAATACATACACAAATAAATAAAAATTTTCAAAAGATGGAGAGCAACTATGAAAAACACCCAACTTTTGGCCTCCACATACATGCACACACTCATCTCCCACATACATATGAAGATGAATACACAGAAACACACACACCATATACACACACAAAGAATTATATGCAAATCAAGAGGTAGGGAAGCTTCCTGAAATGTTACTGATTTTCTTTTTTCTTTTATTTATTTTTTAATTTATTAATTTATTTATTTATTTTGGTTTTTTGAGGTAGGGTCTTGCCCTAGTCCAGGCTGACCTGGAATTCACTATGTAGTCTCAGGGTGGCCTTGAACTCACTTCTACCTCTGGCTCCCCAGTGCTGGGACTCAAGGTGTGCACCACCACGCCCAGCTGATTTTCTATTTTTAAAGTTAGTATGGGTTTCATTTTGCATTTTCACACATACTTTGTTATTTTCCCTTCCTGATCTGAGTTCCAAGTCAGTCTGGGATAGAGTGAGACCATACCCTTGAAAAAAAATAACAAAAAGTTAATAACAAACTAGGATAGATAAACTAAGTGTTCAAGTTAAACATAAAAAATGTTTAACATAAAGTGGCCACTAAATGTGATCTCTAAGCCTGCTAATAATTAGATCAAAAAAAAAAGAAATGTAATAGAAGCACTACAATTTTTCAGAAAAAACTCAGATTTCTCAAGTTCCACAAGACCTTCATTGAGAGGATTCTGTGATCTATGCGAAACTTTGTGCTTTTCTCCCTGTAGTTAGTACTGGATGAGAGAGTGTTTCATCAGTATGATAGGCACCTGTGAATCTACCAACAATAACCTCAGGTAGAAGCTTGCATTAACCTAAGCCAATGCCATGGTGCTATCTTGGGCCAGCCCTCCCCTAGAAATCCCCACCATCCCAAAGCGACCTTTGTTCCCTTTTGATGCGTGGACGTAGCACTTAGATCTGCTCCTATATTTTTAGCTTAACTTATTTTAGTTGTTTTCAATTTACAAAGTATCTTTTTGTACATATTTTAGGCTGTACATTCTCTTTTCATATTGTATTGCTGATTCACTTCTATTATTGTATGCTGCTATAATTCTTTTTTTTAACCTGTCTTTTAACTTCCATGGGTGACTACAACACAATCTACTCATTTATTCTGTCATTGATGACTATTTTGGTTATTTAGGGGGCTACCAGTATGAATCGTGGCAGTGTGACTACTGTGTATATGTCTCCTGTAGAAAACATACAGGTGTTTCACTCATTCATAAATCTGAGAGAGAGAGATGCTGGATCAGCAGGTATAAATCATGCTTAACATCCCATCAGCAAAGTACTCTACAAAGGATGGGGTTTCTGAGGATTAATAAAGACCAGGATATCAGAATATAATATAATTCACTGCAAGCTACTCAGCACATTCTGTTGATGTGACTTGATCAAGGGTGATATATTTCAAGAGAAATAGACTTCCCTCAGCCAGCACAAAACTAAATCCTAAAAAACAAGCTTATTATGTGGACAATTAAAAATAAGAAAAATGCTCAGGAGGCAAAGGTAGGAGGACTGCTGTGAGTTTGAGGCCAGCCTAGAACAACAAAGTAAGTTCCAGGTCAGCCTGGACTAGAGTGACCTTACCTCAAAACAAACAACTGAAAAAAGAGTAGGGGTAGCATTACACATTTGTCTCTATAAAACCATGAATCGGATACTTATTGTTTCGTAAAAGGTTTGTCTTTGAACAAACTAGAAAATCTCTATGTGAGATGCTAAAGCGTCGTCCACATTTCTCCTGAGCCCCTTTGGACTCTTCCTGGAAACAAAGGGCTAACCCTTGGCTAGAGCAGATAACCAGACAATGACGGACAGAAAGGAGAAAGGACTCAGCAGAAATAATGTGGGGAAAGGATAGAAATAATATGGGGAAATGAAGAGAGTTAACTCGAATACGGTGCAACTGTGATGAGAAGCCAGAGAGAAAACAGCAGATCACGGGGTGCTTGGGACAGATCTGAGCAAGCACTACTGTGTCCAAAGACCATGGATGGTCCCGGCTTAATTCCCTTTGCATTCACTACATTCTTCTAATTTGAAGGGTATTGTTCTCTGGTTTCAGACCTTGACTTTTTTCCTTAAGGCATTATATTATTTTCAAAGAGAGGTGAATTCATCTGATTAGGTCCTGTCTGATCCCCTTTTTCTCGGGCTTATCTGTCCCAACAAGTAGTAATCAGTAAAAGCAGTAACAGGTAACAGAAGACCACTGAACCTGCCTCAAAGCATGATAATGTGTTCAGAGCTTTCTGGGGGTTATGTTTATCTAGTGTCTTGACTTTTTCTTTAAGTCTTCAGTGGGAATGACTTGAATCTGCTACATGAATATTCAATTTGCATGGAAGACCAAAAGTTTTCCCCGGCTTTTCATTTGTTGACTGTGTACAGCTTACTTGGAGCTGGCAGGGTAAACAGCTTGAAAAGTCTGCCTTCTCTTTGATATCCAAATTCATCTACTGAGTAAAACCTTCAAAATTAAGCCCAACTCCCTCTTTTGTAAATCCCATATACACTAAGCAACTAATGAATGGTGGGCAAAGAGAAAGGTCAATGTAGGCAGAATAAAGCCAATGTTCTCCACAGAGAGAGGGAGAATTTGCAGAGTCAAAGGGAAGCATCAGAATAGGGAACAATTTCCCACGCCCTCTGACTTTCCAGACTGTGACTTCATGTTTTATTAGAAACATTTTAAATCCCCCAATAGCACAAATGCACACAGGCAGATGCAGTCAAGCATGGGTCGTGATACTACCCACAAGCCCCTTCTCTCAACTCTGGTCTAGGCTTCAAAGCATTGTGTCTCCATGTGGAAGATATTGTTGCAAAACAAGTTAAATGTGAGAAAAAAATCAGAAGGACATAAATATCATCTTTTAGTACATGAGCAATAACCTTTCTGAATACGAAAGGGACGTTCAACAGTATGTAACACATATCAGGCATAGTGACAAAGACAATAAGAAAATGGCTATATATTCATGATATTTCCCAGAGAAAGTAGGTGACAACCTGAATAATAACACATAAATCCAAGGGGCATTTGAGTTTCTGACATATATGTCCAGTCCCTCTGTATTTTTCCAATGTTGTACTTGTGAAAAGATTAGGGAAAATACAACATGATGAATAGAAGAAATTACCTGCATAATTCATCACCTAAATAAAATACATGTTTGTCTGCAATAGCTAGATAATTACTTAAGTGGGGAGGATATTTCTTTTTGGTTTAAATTATCTACATAAGGGCCTCGGCATTCTCCTTCAATATGAATTTAGCCATCATATGTATGATACAGTAAAATGATGCATTTTTAATTAACCATGTGTGAAAGAAGTGTGTCCCCATTCCAGACCATTTTTATGTCACTCCCAAGTCCTTGATTGCTCTAATTCTATTCACAGTACTGCCAAGTCCTTACCTCTCTTCTCCACTTGGTCCATCTGATTTTGTATTTATAAAATTAGGACAGAAGCCTACTCTGAGCACTAAGATATATCAGTTCCAGCCCACTATGTCTCTTGTACCCCAGGTTTGTGTGCAACATTCAACAATATTGATTTGCCATCAGGTAAGTCCTGAAAGAGGAACTGAAGTGCATACACCATTGAAGAACTGATTTCAACGACAGAAATTCATGAATTAGGCGGCACCAGTCTGCGAGTTCAACAAAGCTGTCATGAGATGATCACAGAAGCACAGCACAGAATCCATTCCAGTGGAAAATCCCCAGATAGAGAGCAGCTGAGTGTTCTTATTGGCCTAGAAAATGACCATTTGCACTGAGTTAGATTTCAGTTTGCTTGTAAGGTACCCCAGAACATAGGAACTATCTCAGAGCTGGAACCCAAGTCATTGTTTTAACACAAATCACATTAATGAATTGAAAATGAAGCAAACTCCCAGGAAAACTTTATATTATAGTTGGGGGGAAGAAGCCTAGAGAAAGGCAAAATGAAAAGCCAGGGCTGTGTGCTACCCCGACACCCTGGAGAAGGACCCCTAGAGTGTAGCCCAGAAATGGCAGGTGTGACAGAAGTTACTACTGTCAGCCTGGCTGAGCCTTATCTAAGAAAATCGGTATATTTGATAGAAGAGAATCTCAAAGAAAAAGGCATTTTTTAAACATTTTAGCACAATCAGAAAGTTCCATCCTTAAGTATGCATGCCTGTATAGGCAAACCCACACAATCTATACAAAAGTAGACATTATTTGGTTCTCAGTACTGAATGACACATACTTTTTTGCAAATTAATAAGATACTTCTGACAAATATCACCTTCTGGAGTTCTTTGTAGAGAATCCAGTCTCACTGGGAGCCAGTGAAGGCCAGACTCATAGAGCTATGGTAATGTCTGACTCCAGTAACAGCGCAGGCCAGACTCATAGCGCTATGGTAATGAAAGTTCTTCAGTTGGCAAATGAAGTATATGCTGCGTCTTAATGCCTCCCAAGTCATACCAAAGAACTAGGTAGGCTTTAGCAACCTAAATACACGGGTATAGGGTATGTGTAAACCATTGGTGAACTTGTGAGCTCATACTACTCATGCTCACTAGCAGAGCTGAGCACCCCATGTGTTCAAGGTGGGTTTTAAGGGAAGTAGCTCCCCTGAGGATGCTGAATGTTGAAGCACATGACATTGGCTGGAGACTGAGGCATGTAGCTGAGGATGCAAAGCCTGAACTTCTCAGATTGTCTTCCAAGCCGGTTCCAGTGCATTGCACAGTAATTCAAGTAAGCAGATAACTTGTCATGAAATCTATAATGGCGAGATAGAGCAGGTGAAATCCAAACTTTATAAAAAATAATAAATCTTATATCTCCTATGACTGAAGAATGTGCAATAAATTTAAATGTGGCTCTTATTCTAATATTCTAGTGTTTTGCCCTAAAACTAAAAAATCTACATACTGAGTCTTCAAAGGTCATCCAGGTTATATGCTGCATATACAGAGCGGTCCTTAGTCACCATTCGTCCCCTCTGCTTATTGTGCATCCCTCAGTTGTTAGCTGAGTAATGATATCTATATGTGCATATGCATGAACAGCATGCATTTGTGCAATATGCAGCTGTAGTTATTTATAAATTATGTTAACTTGTTTTGCCATCCATAGTTCACATAAAAAGATACTGACCTCTCTGCATTCAAGTGAGCAAAACACTAGTTTTAATCTAATATGAAGTTCTATGACAGAAGATTTTTATAAACTCTCCTCACATTTACCAATTCATAATGGAGAATTATATTCTAGTCATGTTAGGGGTCACCTTGTCCATTTATATTAAAATTCTAATTTGCTCTGGGCCTAAGAGCCTATAGACCTAGTCAGTGGATGAAATAATTCTCAGAGCAGTAAAATAATTTCATTTAAAAGATATTATTCTTTCTAGCCCTATACTCATGAGAACTTTGAAGGGGGCCATGTCCCTGTGGTGGTTATTAAAGCTGTTCATGCATACCCTGTTTTCCATTATTTGGGGCCTATGATGGCATAGCTCACCCCGGCTACTTTGTAGTTGGGCACAGCCATGTTAATGTCCTTTGGCCAACAAAAATGTGATGAAAAAATCACACATATTCCATTGCTTAGAAGCTTTAAAAGACAATATGTACCCCATGAAACATTTTTCTCCTGCCTTGTTAAGGATGGAAGCGCACAGTGAGGTGGGTGAAATAAGGGCTCCAAGTGACTGCAGAGAGTCATTAGAATAACTCACAATAGACACTTAACAACAATAAATATTATAAATATTTGCCAGAAGTAAATATTGCTTTTATGGTGAAAAACATTGAGAGCTGGCAGTTACTTATTTCTTCCACAAGTTTAGCTTATCTTGACTTAGTAAACCCAGAAATTTCTAGAAATACACTCACAAAGCAAGAGTAATGCATTTATTGAAGATCTTCTACAGTAATGAATAACAACACTAAAACTAGCTGATATGTGGGCTGGAGAGATTTCTCAGTGGATAAAGAGCTTCCCATGCAAGCATGAGAACCCGAGTTTGAATCCCCAGAATCTACATAAAGCGGGATGCTGGAGTGCACATCCACAATCCTAGCTCATCTAATGCAAAGAAAGCAAAGACAAGAGAACCTTTGGAAGATCGTGGGCCAGCTAACCTGGCATCTGCAGCAGCAAACAACCCAACTTCAAGCAAGGTGGAAGGAGAGGACTGACACCTGAGGTGGTCCTCTGACCTCTACAGGCATGCTGTGGCAGAGGAGCACTCACACAAATGCACATACACACAGATGATTTTTGAAGCTGGTAAGTGCACAGGGCTATAAACTAATGTTGTCCATACTTAGAGATAGTCACAAGCAATAACTAAAACAGTTTGGATCACCAGGCTTGGAAATATTTAACATCTGTACCCTGAATACAACCGAACATACAGTAAAGCACTGGCAAAGCAGGAAACCCCACTAAGTAGATTTTAAATATACTTTTTTTAAATTTTTTTGTTCCCATACAGCCTCCCTCTCTATAAATTATCTGTACATGCTACTGTCATATGTCTACAGCAATTATTTCACCTCCATAATTTAGAAACTGTAATACATTCCAACTATTTTAATAAAAATCAAACTCTACACATATTTTCCTCCATAGTCCCATGTGCACCACTGGTATTCTCACACCACCTCCCATAGGTTCTTCACCCCACACACCTACATGTTCCACTAACTCTAGATTGATGCACTATAGATAGATGATAGATGATAGGCAGACAGACAGATAGATAGACAGACAGACAGACAGACAGACAGATAGATAGATAGATAGATAGATGGATGCTGTGTAACCTGATCTTTGATTATAGGTAGTTCTCCACTTACTATTATGAGTATAAATTATCCTGTCCCGTCCCTACTAGATAACCAGCTCCCCATGGGAAGTAACCTGCTGTGATGGTCAAGTTTTGTTGTCAACTTGACCTTTTTACTAACTCTTGGGTGGGTCTCTGAGGATGTTTACAGAAAAGCAGCCTCTCAGTAGGGGGAAGGATATAAAGAAGCTCAAAGAAGCTAGAACTAAACATCCTTTCCTGTGTGGGCAGTGCAGAAAGGAAATTCCAGAGACCCAGGAAACCATTAAATCTGGGATAGGGGTGTAAGACCCCACCCTAAGGCTAAAGGGGAAGAAATTCTCTTTGGCTCTCTTACCTGTTTCCTGTTCTGTGTGTGTGGTGTAGGTGATGGGATTTTCTCTCTGCTCAGACCTGTGAAAGAGGGCCAGCCTCTTTCACTGCTACGGAATTTCCCCTCAATCTGTAGCTTCAATAAATACTTTTCTCCCCCAAATTGAGCCTGGTTTGAAGATTCATCCCAGCAGCATGTGGCTGACTACAACACCTGCCTTCATGCCTAGCCACTGCATACATTTTACAATTTTAGAAATGTTCTGTTAGTATATGGTATTACTTGTGACAAAAGCAGCAAGAAATGCAGATGTACCAAGTCACAAAGTAGAAAAGACTACATCACTTAAAAGTAAAATCATGTTTGTGGCTCTTTAAAAGCAGAGGAGTTCTTTCTTCAAATAAGTTTCCTCTTCCAAGTAAAACTGAAGCTTGAGTCCCTCCAGAGAGGATCATTGAGTATACAGAACAAAATTAAAGTATATATATGGATTTAAGCAGATGTGAAATCCCAGGCTTTCCTAGAGAAAGGAAATCACTGAGGGAGAACAAGACATACACCTAAAGCATCAGTTCACAGGAGTTCACAGGCATCAGTATTAACTGCCAAGTCGACCTGAAGAGTAAGCAGGTAGCCTTACACAGTTCCTATGCACAGTTCCCTGGAGGTACAGAAATAGACCAGCAACTCACTGAGTTAGATCAACAGGGTTAGAAAAAACCATTCCACAAAGATAAGTCAGACACAAACTCTGTTCATAATGAACTCAGGGCAAAAATATCCAGTAGCTGGCTTTTCAGCCAAAGGCAATGAGCCCTGCTTTATAACTTTGCATCTAGGGAAATTTTGATTTTAATATCACTTATACATGATCAGAGATATTCTGGGGAAATTTATTTTTATGTTTGCCTGTAGCTGTTTCAAGGTTAAGAAACCATTTAAAAATGTATGGTTACAATTAAATTTGTACAAACAGTAGACCCTCACCCTTATGTAATTGGAACACATTCACATAGAGCTCTAAAAGAAAAAATATACCCTGAAGGAATTGTAAAACTGAAAGTAATTGTATTCCAACATCTATGAATGACAATGCTTCTACCATGGCGATAATTTCTCATGGATCCAGTCTCTCATTATATTTTTACATCAAAGGTCTAAGTCTTCATCCCATCTTCTTCATTCATCCCTTCAAAAAATCACCACCTCCATTTTCAAAGCAACAGCAGAAATGAAATTTTATATTCACTACTTGTCATCACTGCAGAATTCTGAGTCTGGTAGAACCAAGAGTGCCTCACATGAAGCAGCCTGCCCGTCATAGTGACCTTCTTGATACTGGGACAAAGCACCCAATCAAAAGCAGCTGAGGAGAGGAAAGTTTTTCTTTTAGTTTACAGTCTAAAGGGGAAGCTTCATGATGGCAGGGAGAAACATGGCATGAGCAGAGGTTGGACATCACCTCTCCACAGCAGCAGGAGAGTGAGCCAAACTCTGGCAAGGGAGAGCTGGCTCTAAAACCTCAAAATCCACCCCCAGGAACACACCTCCTCTAGCAAAGATCTACCTCCAAAATTGCCATGATCTGGGACTAAGCACCCAAAATATGTGAGTTTATGGGGGACACCTAATCCAAACCACCCTACTGCCACATGAAGTCACTCCTGGCAAAGAGCTAAAAGAAAGCATGGGAAATCAAGGTTTGAAGATGGCAGGCTCTCCACTAGTTTTCACTGTGTCCAAGAAACAAAATGTCTCTGCCGATATCTGCCTTTTCATAAATATTTGTCAGGGGAAGGAGGTCAATGCAAAGAACCATAGCTGGTTAGGTATTGAAAATAAGTGACTGATAAATGCTCTGTTCTAAATAAGACGTGCACATCATCTTCTCCAAGGCTCTGAGAACAGTGCAGAAGACGAGACAGAAAGAGCTGGAAGCTGCAGAGGAGCACCACCAAACTCTAACATTCAGACATGACAAGGCTATTGCACTTGTGAACTTACACCAGATGTGATTACCTGCACAAGACCTACACATGATGGGGCCAGCCAGTATTCTGATATAGAGAGGGAAGTGGCTTGGGAGGCCGCTCCCCTCCCTAATGAGCTAATAACAGTTAAAGACTTCCAGAGAGGGAGTCATTCTCTTCCTTGGCATAGTCACTGGTAAGTAAAGAGAAGAAGGGCAATGATATTGAGTGGATAGATAAGGAAATGTAATGTGGGGCTCATATGATCACCATGTAATTCATATATATATATATATATATATATATATATATATATATATATATATATATATATGTCAAAAGACAAGTAATGCTATAGATATATCATTTAAAAAACTAAAATAAATAAGGATGTGTTACACTGTCAAAAATGCAGATCTAAGTCCTTGTAATATAAGGTATGGTCCAGAACTGGATCCATGCCATGTGGCCCAATGTTTCTCAATAAAATGACAAGACATGTGTGTTCTTCTCTCCTGGGTATTTCCCTATCTCTCCTTTCTCCCCTCTCCCTTGGATACAAATTCTCCATAAGATAAACCACATAATCCTTAATTTACCCTTCTTGGAGTCTGTTTTATCAGTTCCTTATTAAAATCTGAAAAGGACTCAAAAGTTAGATTTTACAGGCCTGGGGATTCCTCCCTGGACCCCATAATCCTGCATCAATAGTCACAAGAATGTTAGGTAAACACAGAGGTGGCCTATTAAGGTGATTAAAGATAGCCCAAGATAATTTGGCCTTGGATCTGCAACATTCCTACTCCCCATAATCAGGAATTCATATCAGTCAGTGAGCCTCTTGGAATCTTTAACACAGGTGTGACTTTTTTTTTCTAGGAACTTCAGTTTAGTTTGAGACATTTTAGAAGTGTAAGGGCCCTTCAAAATAAAAAAAAAGGATTATCCTTGATTCTGTATGGGAGAATATAGTTCTTCTCCTTATCTCTTTTCCCTAAAACTTCAGCAGAGGATGTGAATAAGTGCCTTTGGTCGGATCTCTTACTCTCCTCGAAGATAAAAATAAGAGATGAAAAAAAAAAACCCTCCAAAAATAAGAGATGAGACCATTCCCTTTCCTGAAAACCTGGTGGCACATAGTACCTGGCATTGAACACCTGGTACCTGAACTGGTTAGCTCATCCCCCATCTAATAAACTCCCATAAAAGACCCCTATCTGGGTCTCTAGATGGGCTTTCACATTTTTAGGATTCTTCTCCTGCCTCTTCCTAGCTGGAGTTCTTTCTTCCTCCTTTCTCTTAAGCTCTATAAGCTCTATCAGCTCTATGACAAAATCTTTCTAAATGAAACCTTCTATGATCTGTGAATTTCAGTTGTTGACATTTATAAGTCAAGAACCCAGAGGCCACTGGCTCAGTGGTAGTTCTGTATGACCCTGGCTGTGCAGCACCTTAGCCCAAGAGCTAGAAAAGCTCTTTCACTCCCAGACACTCAGTAGCACTGAGCAGATTCAAGCTTCCTCCCTGCTATAGATTCAAGCCTTGGTGTTCTCAGAACCCTAAGCCTCACTACAATAAAATGTGATTGTCACACTGTGTCATAACACGGGACTGCACGGGTCAGCTACTTATACATTGGCATAACACTTTTGACTTAAAAACTGCCCTAAGAAGCTGAGGCAGGAAGATAGAATCAGACATGAGTGACTGTGAGTCAAAAAAGAATAAGTTAATGACAGGACTCATTAGCCAAGAAAGGCCAGCACTTAGACCAGCCACTCTCCAAGGTTATACAAGTCCCTTCCAGCAAAGAAAGAAAATCAATCACACATGGTGGCAAAAATTTGGATCCAGCCCTTAAAAGAACTCCCTTTCCCTGGTAATAATAAAAGTTTCCAGAACATATATATATATATATATATATATATATATATATATATATATATATAGAGAGAGAGAGAGAGAGAGAGAGAGAGAGAGAGAGAGAAACAGGACTCTAGAGCTATATGTTGCTTGGATCTGCTTTTTGCCCTATGGAGTCATAGCTTTTCCTCTCTCACTAAATCTATACTTTTACTACAACTGTTCTATATCTTGCTCAATTCTTTGAGACAAAAAGAACCAGAACATCTCATCACAGGAGACTCAAGCCCGCCTGTTAACAAAGCCACTTCTATATTTAATGCAAGGATATTTCAAGAGAAAATACTGTTCTCCATGTAAGCAGTGAGCCCTCATGAGGATCAGTAGGAGAAAATGCACTCTGGTCTCGCTTTCAGGAGCAGTCACAGTTCTGCAGAGCTGCATATTTGATTTACATCTTGTGAGGTGTGATTCATGGAACTAATCGTGTTTTCTTATACACATTGGCTTCTGGTTTAGTACTCAGCCCATGACCCCAGCCCTCAATGCCAAAAAGCCTACAGCAGGGCTTTCCTGTATGAATGGTGCCCAGAGATTCATTCCATCTCCTTTTTTGTTACCTTTATCCTCACTCAAAAATCTCTATTATCTTGGTGCTTAAATATGTACTTATAAGCCTCTTTGAAACCAGTCACATTGTGTATAAATCAATTAAGTAATGAAACAAGTTGGGTTGTATTTTATTAGCTGTACTGTTGTATATAACTATATATAACTATATAGCTATATATGTATATAGCTGGAGTGGTGACCATTCCCATTCATTCTCTCTCTCTCTCTCTCTCTCTCTCTCTCTCTCTCTCTCTCTCTCTCTCTCTCTCTCTCTCTCTCTCTCTGCTTAGACTTATGAAAAGGGGCCAACCTCTTTCACCATTATGGAACTTCCCCTGGATCTGTAGCTTCAAATAAATCCTTTCCTCAGATAACTGTGCCTTGTTTGGAAAGTCATCCCAGCAGTGTGTGACTGACTACAACATGCACTCACACTGGTGTTGGAGTAATTATTCCAGAGAATTTCCCCTCAGTTGCACACCTTTAATCACAGCACTTGGGAGGCTGAGGTAGAGGGATCACAGTGAGTTCAAGGACACCCTGAGACTACATAGTGAATTCCAGGTCAGCCTTGGCTAGATGGAGACCCTACCTCCTCAGAAAAAAAAAAAAAACCTCTAAATAGTTACTTGGAAAGGAGTGCTTATTTTCCCTCCAGATGGCCAGTGTCTTTGTGGGTTCAGGAAAAGTCTGTAAGCTCCAAACCCTGAGTTCGTATCTGTAACAAAGAATTGGAACAAATAGACTGAGGACAATTTATAAACTATTACATTTATTCAAGGGAGTTAGGGGGTGAGAGAGACTCTGGGGGCCAAAAAAAGGGAAATGGATGCACCCACATGGTCTGAGAGCTCATGTGGGAGTTGAGCATGGGCTTGGGGTGGGGAGTGAAAAGGGATTTTAAAAGAGCTCGGGCCATGTGGAAGGTAATAGGGCTGAATTGAGGGAGGCTTTCCAGAGCAAGGACCTGGAAGCTCAGGAAAGGTTAGAAGCCAAAAAAACAACTTTGCCCATCTGGTAAGGATCTATTTATAATCTCATTGTTGTGGGCTTTACCTTCAAGCTCAGGTGAGCCTGAGAGAGAGCTTAATGATCTGAGCTAGGGGTTGGCCCCGGAAGAGAGGGCAAGAGAGCTGATTGGATGGCTGGATCAGTTGCTGAACTCTACTTCTGCTGAAATGGGCAAGCAGGTGTTCCCTCTTTGGGCCATCTCTCCTGAATGGTTAATTCACCCTCAGCTTGTCAGAAGATTATCGTGTGAATGCCACTGTTTTCTACTACATCATAAAATGATTAGGTAGAAATTTTGATGTATTCTAATAACAAAATCCTAATTTGTAACATCCATGATGTTTTAAAATATTCAGGCATCTGTTTCAGTTACATTGCAATAACAAAGATACATTTCTTTCTTATTTGGCAAGCACCGCAAATATACATGTTATTTACAAACTTGCCTCATCTATCAAGGTTGCTCAGAACAGATAACATTTAGTGACTAAGCCATGGTAAAGAATGATAAAAAAGAAAAAATTATTTCAGCCACAGTTATGTTAATTCAGGAATGTCTACTGTAACAGGTTCAGTCTCCATCAAGTAAGCATTATCTAAAAAGAAACCTGACCACCTCTCAGTAAATATAATTAGTGCAGCTGAAGCAACCCTTATGCTGAGCTCCAGGCTCCCAACACCACCATCCACACCCCTTGGCTCCATTATCAAAACCTTAAATTAGAGCTTAATGGATAAGAAAGCCAGAGGAGGAAAATACTTCATTGAACATTGGATTTTATGAATTAAGGTCCTCTGCCTCAAGGCACATTTTTGTATCTTTGTTTGGGATTGTTAATTATACTTTCACCCTGTTTTCTTACATCCAAACTCTCTCATTTAAGCATCTCTCTGGAAGATGACTGGGGCCAGGATGTTCCTCATGTGATTAAATAAAATAGAGTGTTAAGATTTCAAGAGAGGTGTTCCCCTCTCCCCCCTCCACAGCTGAGACATACAGCACCCCCAAAGTGACAAGGTCTGGGACTTTGGAATCCCCAATGTTATAGAAATTGACCAAGTTTCACAGCCAGGACTGTAGAGGGGAATGCTACCACCTCCAAGTCACCACTTCCCAAGCCCCTCCCTCACAGTGTAATAGCCCCTCTCCCCTTCGAGAAAAGTCGCAAAACCTCCCTCCTTCCCTGGCTTCAAATCTATTGCCTTTCATTTCAGACCCTGCCATTCTCTCACTGGAATTAAATAAAATCTTGGGCCTAAAAAATAGTTCCTCTCAGTCCTCTGGTTTCAAACCTGAACCTTACATAAAGGATTCCATGACTTGAATAGAGATGTATCGGGACAGAGTGCCTTCTTGGGCCCCTTCCCTTCCTCGTGCTGTGACCATTGCCTCTCCACACCCAACACCAGCAAGCATTCTCTTCTATGGAGCCTGTCATCTGGACACCTGAAAATTCTCAACATTGAGCCTCATGGACAGATCTGGAACCTCCATTTCCCCAAACCCAGTTGAGCCACAAAGACAATTGTGCTCAGGGTTTTATTGTTTTGTTTTGTTTTTCCCTGTGACCTTGACTCACACTCAAGAGATATAAAGAAATGCAAGGTTACTTGTATCCTTATTTCTCTCCACCCAATTGATTGCCAGAGCTTTTCGTGGGCATCATTCTCCCCTCAGACTTGCCTGCATGAGGCAGTTTAGGGGTAACAGGGCCTTGGAAAGTAGAAGCAAGGGATGTCCTCCAGCCTCTAGGGAGAAGCTGGTTTTCTGCCTGATCTCTTTTTTTCTCTATAGGAGTCCTCACAGCCTCCATCTTGCTAAAGTCCAGAAGCTCAGGAGGGAAATCTGCCTTTTCCTTACCTCTTGCTTTCCTAGAAGAGAAAATGAAGAAAGACTGTTCCCTTCTCTAAGAATGGAAATGATGATTACTCCTTTTTCTGGAGCCAGGCAGTACCTGGACATCTGAGGTGGGGACTAGACTGGCCCGCTCAGCCCCTATCCAGTAAATTTTCATAAAAGACCCCAATCAGAAGCATTAGGTGGGCTTTCCCATTTTGGGGAACCCCCTCCTCCTCACAGCAGGAGTTGTGCTTTCTTTCCTTCCCTTAAGCTCTATAATAAAAACCTTTCTAAACTTCACTTTCTATGAGCTGTGGATTTCATTTGTCAAAGTTCCTAAGACAAGACCCTGGAGGCTATTGACTCAGGGGAGTTTTGTATGACTGTGAGCATCTGGCAACCTGAATCTGGAGCCCAGCCAAGAGCTGAGAAAAGCTCTGTCACTTCAAGACACCCCTAAATTTCAAATGACTCACACTCTCCCCACCAGGCATTTTGCCCACCTGGAGCTGAATCTCTAGCTGAACCCAGAGTAAAACAGGACCTGCAATGTGTCTCCCATCCTTTAAAGTCCTGGGGGAGAAAGCAAACCATACAAACTGGTTTCTTTGGTAACACTTCCCAGCTACAATATAAACTGGATGATGACAGTCAATTGGTCCAGTGAAATAGTACCTTAGTTCTCAAAATCCTTAGAAACTTCAGACAACTTCATACAGCTCAATGGAAAAGGGCAATCTCTCCTACCCCATCCAGGGCCCATCCCCACTTGGCTGCTTGCAGCACCTAAACGGCTCTTCAGACCCATTCTCCCCTCCCCACCATGACTCCCTCCAGACACCACTTCTCTCCTCATGGCTGCTACAGCTGTAGTGTAGGTAGGTTCACCCTTTCCAAATGGTGATTTTTCTTCCTCACCACAACCATGCTGCCTCTCTTGCCTCTCCTTCTCCACTTCTATAGCTTTCCCACCCAACATTCCACCACTTCCCCACTCACCCTTTTTCTTTCTTTTTTTTTTCTGGTATGAGTATAACTATAAAAAGTACATGCCATCCACAGTTGAAATATGAACAGCTTTTATTGTGGGTCTGAAATTAGTCACACCTAAACTTCTTCCTTCCAAGTCCTCTTTCCCAGGGTGTAAATTGTAAGATCTCAGCACATAGCTATGCAGTATGGAAATGGACCCCACCTGAACAGTCTCCTTCTTACTCCTCTCAGCCACCCAAGAATTCCAAACGCAATTAAAGTACAAATTCTTTGTCATACTTCATTTCTCTAAGGCAAACAAACTCCTATCATTTGTTATTTTCATGCAACCTGTCTTTGAGTGTCTTTGTATCCAAAATGGTATAACGAACTATATGGCTCTAGCAGTTACTTTTTCACTGCTGGGATAAAACACCTGACCACACGTGGCCTATGAAAGGAAAGGAAAAGGGTTTATTTCTGGTTTATAGCCTTGATGGGTTGTTTCATTATGGAGGGAAAATACTAAAAATCGCTGCTATGAGTTAGTGAATGACAGAAGCAGGCCTTATGACTGGGCTTTTAGCCATTATTTAACTATATGAAAAGACAAGCTGAGTGTGATGCGGCATGCCTATAATCCCAGCACTTAAGATTGAAACAAGAGAATCACCTCAAATTCAAGGTTTGCTTGATCTACCTGATAAGTTCCAGGCCAGCCTCTATGGCGACTTTGTCTCGAAAAGATAGATACATAGACAGATAAATGGATGGATAAGATCCTGTTGCTGAAGAAACCACAGAAAGCCATCTATCAGCACCAAGAGACCCTGCAAGGTCCAGAACAGTAACCAGCCCCCAGATGGTAGTCAATACAGTGCTGGAATGCACTGCATAAGCTGCTAGAGGAAACTGGTCAATGACCACTGGAGTAAAGAGAGACCACCGATATGAAACACAATCTGCTGCCATGAGTAGATTGAGCACACGTCCTACTGGGAGAGAACAGCAAACCAAGACATGGACACTTGTGCAATGGAGGAGCCAAAGCCTGGGGGAGGTAATCAACAACTTTTAATTTGGTCAAGAAATCCATTTGGTGATGGGGAGCCCTTAACTGGAACTTAGGACTCAGGGTGAAATGCATTGGGAAACAAAATCTTGGGCCCCAAAAGAGAAATTCACTTTACAAGTGATTTACAAAGAGGCTAATCACAATAGAATCTCGCCAATTCAGAAAAGTGTGTCTCAGTTAACCTATATTGATCTCACTCTCTGATGGAGATTCTGTTTTTATTTTTCAGAAGGCAGTGAGAGAGCTGTGGTCTTTCCAACCCTACCAATGAGCTGCAGGCCTATAGCTGACATCCTGACAAGAGATGAGCCACCTCAGACCTACCGTTTAGGATCCACATGGAACCCCATAGAGAATGATGGGATAAGCAAGAGACCCATAACCACAGCCAATCAGTCAATCCAGGATAAGCCAGACAGACACCAAAGATCTTCAACACAACCTAAAGCAGAAGTACAGAGCCCACTAAGACCTCAACAATAAAGCAGCCTTAATACTCAACCTCCATGACTCAGGGAACTGAGCAGTAGAGGGGGTGGAAAGAATGTAAGAGCCATGGTGGAGGAGAATATCCAGAAACATTGTCCCCCTCAGCAACAACATACAAAGTGAGGTAGAACCAGGTTGACTCCTAAGCTATCTGTAACCCCCTACCCCATGGATCCAGACTGCCCACAGAGGATGATACCCAGCTGACTGGGAGAGGGAGGAGGTAAATTGGGGAATTGGGGATACCAACACATTATTTGCTCATTCAGTGTATCTAATTATGGATAATAAAGATATAATTTAAAAAACAGGTTTTCTAACCAAAAGTGAGAGTAGCATTAATATATGGGCATAAACATAAATATTTAGAGGGCAATTTGGTGGACATAATATATGCATTTATCCAAACAACCATAGTAGCTTCCCCCCTAGGACTTAAAACCTTTCAAACCATAGGTTTTTGACTAGACTTTCAGTACCAGGCATGAATTCCCTCCAGTGGAGCAAGGTGTGATATATTTTTTAAAGGAATGCTAAATTTTGTTGTGAAGAATAGACTTTAGAGCAAGATGTTAGACCAGACAGTAGCAGCAGAGCTTAAGAGAGGACAGTAGATGTGAACAAATATTGACTGAAATCCAGAAACAAAGAGAAAAGGCGTTGTAGAGTACCAGACATAAGGAAAAGTCAAATGTCGTCCAGGACACGTGGCAGCCAAGAAAACAAACCACTCAGGCCTCCAACTGCATTTTGTGTGCCAACTCACACAGCTCAGCAGCTGCCTGATGTTCACAGCAGACCATACTTAATCCAGGAATTCCCTGGGCACACTAAGTCACAGCCACAGGAAAGACAGGTTCGGTCTAGGGTGATTTAGGCTGGAAAACTGTATGCTCACCTTGCTAATTCTCCCTGCACTGTGTAGGGCTTCCTCCCTGCCCTCCTCAGCTTGGGAGCCCTGCATCTCAAGTGATAGCTCACCAGCTTCTTCCATGACCCTCATTCTCCCCCAGACCTCTCCCCATTTATTGCCACAGGTATTTTCTCCAATAATTGGAGTTAAAGCTTTCATGTCACCTGCATCTCAGTGATACACCCACACTGAGAAACTCTCCGAAGTTGGCTTGCAGGCAGTCTCAAGCTGGGGTTTGGGAACAGAGATATATAAATGGGAGCTGTCAGCACACAGGTGCTATTCACAGAGTTAACCATGCTTTATTCAGTCCTGCATTTTCTATAGAGTTCAGATCTTAGCTATTCAAGTATGATTAACCCTAGGCTACCACTTCATGATTGAAGTGGTTCCATGATGGATGCCTTCTTAGTCAGGCCCAGCCCTGTAGGATGTAGACCATTTATCGCCCACCTCTGTGTGTGACCTAACATCATGTTGCACACAGAGGTGAGCAATAAATGGCCATTGAGGGGGTGATATGGCCCAAAGTAATTTGACTCTGAGTCTGCAATATTTCAACTTTCCACAATCATTGAAGTTCAATCAATTAGCCGTGTAGACTAGCAACGTATCTGTGGCCTTTTTTCCAGAAAATTCAGTTAATATTAGATATATTTTAAAAAACGGAGGAGGCAGAGCAAGATGACAGACGAGTAGCAGCCTCACCAGGACACTCTCCATAAAGGTTTGAGTTTCCAGCTGGGTTCCAGACCACGGACTTGGCTGGCCCGACCCAAGGCACACCCCCTCCCCAGCCTCTGCACCATCCCAGACTGTGTTGCCTACGGCTCTCTGCTCTGCAGAGGAAATGGAGAGCTGCCCCTTACCCACCCCAAGCTCCCGCCATCGCCCATTGTTTCCTCCCAGCCTCGTCCTGACCCGAGCCCTTGCCGCTGACCACCTTACCTTCTGGGGCCCCTTCCCTCCCATGCAGTGCCAGATCCTCAGGTGCACTCGTCCCCAATCCACCTTCGCACACAGGCAGACACTGTTCTGTGGGCAGGCAGACCTAGCCCGGTTCCTGGGTGGGTCAGGCGGCCTCAGGGGGCAACCAGGAACCCCACGCCACCTCCAGGCAGCCTCAGGTAGCCTCAGGTGGGTAACAGGAACCCTGCGCCACCACCAGGCAGCCTCAGGCAGGTACCAGGGACCCCGCACCACCTGTGGGCAGCATCAGGTAGCCTCAAGTGGGTACCAGGGACCTTGTGCCACCTCCAGGAAGCCTCAGGCAGGTACCAGGGACACAGTGCCACCTCCGGGAAGCCTCAAGCAGGTACCAGGGACCCCGTGCCACCTCCGGGCAGACAGAAGCAGCCTCAGGTGGGGTACCAGGGACCCTGTGCCACCTCTGGGCAGCCTCAGGCAGCCTCAGGAGGGTACCAAGGACCCCATGCCACATCTGGGCAGCCTCAGGTAGCCTCAGGCAGGTACCAGGGACCCCAGGCCACCTCCTGGCAGACACAGGCAGCCTCAGGCAGGTACCAGGAACCCTGTGCCACCTGTAGCTGCCAGGCGGGCTCAGGCCAGTTTCAGGCAGGTCCCATGACTGATGGCTTTGACTGCAGGCTCCCTCCCTACAGGTGCAGCCCTGCCTGCACTCACACTGGCTTGCAAGCAAAGCACCACACATGGCCTATCCTGTAGGCTCCCACCACAGGATCACAGCCCATCCTGGACCCTTGCCAGCAGGCTCCATTCTGAGGGTGCACCCCAACCACAGCCCTACACATACACATGCAGGCACAGCTTCTGTCTATGGGTGCATTGGATTCACACTAGCCAGCAAAGCCACTGGATTGAAGGTGCACTAAGCACCAACCACCAGCCCCAGCACACACATCAGGCCAGCTGCATATCTGAGGGCATAAACAGTTCCAGAAAAACCAAGTGAGTGCCCAACCTTGCCTGTGAAATCCAGAACACACCCCTCCCACACCGCTCAGGAGATCTCAACACAAGGATGCCCCCAACCTCTCCAAGTGGCTCCACAATGGGCAGAGCACAACACAAGAAGAACATGCCAGCTGAGTGCCACACACCAAACCCACCAAATCCCAATTGGGAAGCCAACAGTGAAACTATGAAAAAGTGAGTACAGATGCAAGCACTCAATGAGATGATGCTAAGTATGGATAAAAGTGACATGGACCCAATGAAGAGACTAAAGATGGGAATAGTAGCAAGTATGGAAAATCGCTGAGCAATGGTACAGAGCCAACTCACAAACTTTGCCGCCAGGCTTAATATAATTGAGGAGAAACAGATGGACTTAGGTAGATCAGTGTGTGAACTAAAGGCAAACCAGCAAACAGAAGAACTCAAGAATCAGCAAACCAAACTGAAAGAAGACATAAGCAAATACAAGAATGAACATCAGGAAGCAGTAAGCAAGTCAAACCTTGAAATGAAAACACAATTCAACATAAAGATAGACACAATTCAAAAAGCTGTATCAGAAAACAAGAACCAAGCAGAAATAATAAAAACCTCTCTAGAATCCCTCACCACTAGAGTTAATAATTGGGAAGACAGATCCTCAGATGTGGGAGACAAAACAGAAGAGAATGATAGGGAAATAAAAAATCTGAATAGGCTCAAAAAAACATGTGAACAAAATATGAGAGATCTTTGGGATACCCTTAAGAGACCAAATCTCCAGATCATGGGAATACCAGAGGGCGAAGAAAGTCAGACCAAAGGCATAGAGAACATATTCAATAAAGTTATTGAAGAAAACTTCCCCATTTTAGCAAAAGAGAGTCACATTCATGTACACGAAGCACACAGAACACCAAACAGACTGGACCAAAGAAGAACTTCCCCAAGACACATTATAGTAAAAACTCTAAACATTGAAAGCAAAGAGAGGATTCTAAAAGCAGTGAGGGCAAAACAGCAAATCACATATAAAGGCAAACCCATCAGAATCACATCAGACTTCTCCATGGAAAGCAAGAAGGGCTTGGAATGGAGTGATTCAAAGTCTCAGTCACTATGGCTTTCAACCCAAACTAATGTACCCTGAAAAAGTTTCCCTAATAATGGAAGGAAGAAGGAAAATATTTCATGATAAAAATCAACTCTACAACTACATGGACACAAAACCAAACCTACAGAGAATTCTACATGAAATATTCCACACAGAAGAGCCAAATAATGAATCCCAAGAGCCTCCTAGAGGTTGACATGACAACCAAACCTAGAGGTGACATGAGGCACCAAATCTCATAAACCCTTCACCATGGCAGGTATTAAGTCAAGTCTCACAGTTTTAACTTTGAATATTAATGGTCTCAACTCTCCCATAAAAAGGCACAGGCTAGCAGGATGGATCAGAAAGATGGACCCTTCCATTTGTTGCCTTCAAGAAACCCACCTCACCTTGAAAGATAAAAACCTCCTCAGAGTGAAAGGATGGAAAATGATATTCCAAGCAAATGGAAATAAAAAACAAGCAGGAGTGGCTACACTCAAATCTGACAAAATAGACTTTTAACTAAAATTAATTAAAAAGGACAAGGAAGGCCACTTCTTAGTCATCAAGGGAATGATCCAACAAGAAGATATCACAATCATAAACATGTATGCACCAAATACAGGTGCACCACATTTCATAAAGCAAAAATTAATGGAAAACAAATATAAAATAAACTCCAATTCCATCATAGTTGGAGACTTTAATACACCACTATCAACTATAGACAGATCAACCAGAAAGAAGATCAATAGGGAAACAATAGAACTTAACAAGACCATAGACCAACTAGACCTATCAGACATATATGGAACATAATAGCTAGGTAATTGGAACCAACCTAAATGCCCAACGCTACATGATTGGATATCAAAATGTGGTACCTATACACCATGGAATTCTACTCAGCAATTAGGGAAAATGATATAATGAAATTCAAAGAAAAATGGATGGATTTGGAACAGATGATACTCAGTGAACTCACACAAGAACAGAGAGACAAGCGCCACATATTCTCCCTTATCTGTGGCCCCTAATCACGTTAAACCAAACTGTAAGTAAATATGACTAGTGACTCAGGTGAAAGGCAAAGGGGACAGAAGGAAATGGGGGCAGGTGTGGAAGCAACAGAGGGGGAGATGTACACAAACCTAAACTAACAATAATCTGACTCCATAGAATCCTATCTTCTGTACAAAAAGTTATGGAGGTAGATAGGGCCCCAAAGGGGGGTGTGGAAGCCTACTTATGGTACAAAGGACACTGACCTTTGGCTCCCCAACCCAGTAAGTAGTTATCTACCACAATGAGCTGTTGATCAGAGTGACCCACATGGTCCTTAAAACAAAACAAATTTTTGTCACAGCCTTTGAATACCCACCTTAGGCAAAAGGTAAGGCCCTGTTGCTGAAGATTCCACAGACTGATATCACACAACACCGAGAGACCCTGCTGAATTCAGAAATGAAATCAGCTCCCAGATGGGCAGCCTGGGTAATGCCGGATGGTGTTGCATGAGCTGTCAGGGGAACCAGACCAACGATACCCTGAGAGAGCAGGAGGCATCTTCAAGTTACACCAACCGATGGACTGAGAGTGCAGAACACACTGCTATATGGCACAGACAAGCAAGTCAAGTGCCCATCTGTGCAATAGTGGCGTCCAACCTAGGTGAGTAATCAACAGCTGGCTAATTGGCTTTGAGATCTGCTCGAAGGCAGGGAACCCCTGACTGGTAAGGGGATCCAAGGCAACCTTGAAGGGGGACCAAGAGCCCCATCTACATTGGGAAGTCATCACTAACCATTGGTCCTCAGGAAGGCTACACTCACCAAACGCTCACCAACCTAGAAATATTTGTCTCAATTGACCAATAATAATCTCACTCTCCACTGGAGACTCTGTTTGCATTTTTCAGAAAGTAACGAGAACCGGGGACAACTGAACTCCGCAAAATGGACCTGATTTGATGGGGGACACCCAAGCAGGAGACAATTCACCTCAAACTCACCATTTAGCACCCTAACACAACCTCTAAGGAAGTGAGATGGTGAGCAAAAGAGCTATTCCCACAGCAAGGCAGGGGAAGGACAATGGAGAGAGGCACCAAGGGTGCCCAAAATTGTCCAAAATACAAATTTACAGACTCTTAAAAACTTAATAACTATGCAAAATTTAAACTCACCCACTATGACTCAGGGAAATTTTCAGAAGAAGGAGCAGAAAGAATGTAAGAGTCATGGGGGAGGAGAATAACTAATGCATATGAGGGATTGTCATCATGGATTCAATGCCTTTATCTAAGAACCTATGACATTGAGCATATTGCTGTGTTAATATATATAATTCTAAGCCAATAAAAACATTTAAAAAAAAATAAAATCCTAAAAAAACTGAAAAATATCATCCATAACAATAAAATAATGTGTTGCAGTCAGCTTCTCGTTGTTACACAAAGAAAGTGACCAAAATCAAGCTGAGAGGAAAGGGTTTATTTTGGCTTTCAGACGCGGGTGGGGGGGGGGGAGGAAGCTCCATGATGGCAGGGGAAAGGATGGCATGAGCAGAGGCTGGACATCACCTTCAC
This sequence comes from Zapus hudsonius, assembly GCA_004024765.1. Lineage (NCBI taxonomy): Eukaryota > Metazoa > Chordata > Mammalia > Rodentia > Dipodidae > Zapus > Zapus hudsonius. The sequence goes on along the minus strand of PVHP010006883.1, from coordinate 14,046 downwards.
CACAGCACTGCAAACAGCAGCAGAAGGTGTGCCAGACACTGGCAAGGGGGAGCTGGCTGTAACACCCATAAGCCTGCCCCAAGAACACAGCTCCAACAAGGTTCCAATCCAAAACTGCCAGCACCTGGGGATCAAGCATTCAGAACACACAAGTTTATGGGGGACACCTGAATCAACCCACCACAATAATGTGAATGTGGAATGGTAAAATTAATTCAAGGGGGAAAAACATGAATAAAAAATTATAGAAAAGTAATTGTCACTATATTTTCTCACATTTCCAGCAAAAATGTTGTCTACATTTAACACATTTTGTCAGCTATATTCTTATGTTTTTTAATTCTATAAGTGTATAGTTATATCCTCCATCTTCATATACACACAAGAGACGAGCATTCCCAAACATCAATACAGTAGACATGAAATTTGTTTAAACTATCTTCATAAATTTGGGTGTGATAGCCCAAACCTGTAATCTAGCACTTTGGCAGCTGAGGTAGGAGGATTGCCATGAATTCAAGGTCAGCCTGGGCTGTACAATGTGTTCCAGGTCAGCCTAGACTACAGTGAAACCCTGCCTCAAAAAGAAAACCTGCTATAGTAACAAAGTTAGAGTGCATAGCTATATTCTCCTAACTAATGAATAGACATTACTCATGTCTTAATAGATTGATTTTCCACTCACAAGTGTTTGTATCTCCCAGAGACCAGCAACAGAAGACATGATCCAGAAAGCATGGGCATTCTCACAAAAACCATGAGAGAAATTTTTAAATTCAGCTGTCTTCAAAAGTCTAAATTTTACAGTCTCTATTGCCCGACTAGCATTTTTTTTCTTTTTTCTTTTTTTTTTTTTTTTACATTCTCCCAACTTGTACACTGGGACAATTTATTTCTTGTAAAGTACAAAATAGATCATTGAATCAGCAAGCACAGATCACTCTGAGTTCTGTTACCATTCTTGATTGTATAGACTCAATGTCTAAAGTCAAACATATTTTAAGTTCTTCTTTTGTAGACAATGAAACATTAAACCTGGAACATGCAAACAAAATAAGTGGTATAGCCCCAATATTAGAAGATCTTAGAGAGCAAGACATTATCTATAATAGAAATATCATACAGCAAAGAAATGGCTCATTTTGCAAAAATTTCTCTAAAAGACATTTTTAATCACACAGTCCACAATTTTATAAAATTTTGCTGTTTGGTTAAATAACAGGAGCAAAGGACAATTTTAATCTGTAAACCTTGTGTATCGTAAGGGCAATGGAATTTAGGTTCTTAAAACTTTGGATCGAAGTACTTTCTATAGCAACTCTAAGTAACGTGGTTACAACCTCCAAGGAGCCTCTGCTTCCTTCCATCTATGTAAACCTCCCCCCAACATCCTGAAAAGGTGGCAAGGTACCATCAGGCATTCATTTCTTTAAAACCTTGGTTCATGGTACCATCAAACCTGGATCAAAGATGCCACAGTCAGTAGCTCCTGGGTCAACCCATGTGGCACAGATAACATGGAAGGATAGCCAGAGCCTTTCTGCTCTTCCAAAGAGCCATGGGACATTTCTACAATCAACCCAATCTTACTGTGAAACCCCAAAATAAACCACCACCGAGACTCATGGTCTCAGGAAACCTTGCAGTACACGAACAGGAAGATAGTCCTGCTGTTTACTCTCACTTGCACTAAAGTTTTAATTGAGACAATTATGGGATTTCCCTCTGCCCCAGGGAAATACAGTTTTGATTTTATAACTCAGTAACTGCAACAGCAGGATTCAATTTGAAAATTTTGAACATCATCTCTGGCAACATCTCTTTTTTGTAAATCTAGGTACACCTCAATGTACGCAAACTGCCTGGAGCGCCAGGAGAACATCAAAAGTTATTTGGAAGAGAGAATTAATGTTTGTGTGAAAAACAACATCACTTAACACATTTAGCTTGCCTAAGGAAAGGAAAACTTACAGGCAAGTACTCTTTCTGTGAACTGTAAACACCACAAAGACTTCAAATTGAGAGACTAAAAAGAAGTTAAGAAAAATTCAATGCAGACTGGCACCAGGAAAGAGAGAACCAGTGTCTATACATCTCCTTCCCCACTGGGATTATTTAGGACTTTAAATGGACTTCCTCCAGAGCTAGGGAGGGCTATGGGGTGGCTTTAAGCCAAACATGAACAGGAAGAGTCTAGCTGCCATTCTTGAATCTTCACAGTTTTTTGGTCCCTGATTTACATAAACTCACTATCCATATTGAGGAAAGCAGAATGTAACAGGAAGAACATAATCTTCAATTCAAAGGCCTGGAATCTTTCTTGAAGCCTTCAGTAAGCATGAGGCACCCACTCCCAACTCCATTCCAGAAAGCAGGCACGTCTCTGGATAGACCTGCTTCTTGCCAGTTTGGCTTTGGCACAGCGTGACTCCCAGCGAGAGCAGAAAGAATCAGTTTGGGGCATACTAGAAAGTGGCACTCTGAGCATGGATCTTACCTTCCTTCAGAAGGAGAGTGGGCAGGAGCATTGTTTCACATACCTTCAGCGTAGCACATATAAATGAGTGGCAAAACCCCAGGGGACTTGCTCATAAATCTAGGAGAGGTGCTCTGCACACACTCCTCCAGATAGTAAGGATGTCTGGAAGCACAGCAGGGAAGCTACACCACAGCAGCAATAAGTTATGTCCATTGATGTGAATTTTACCAATACCTAGAGATAGGAGAAGACTGGAGATTTGGGGTTTGATTATCCCCCAAAAAAAGTCTTAATTTGGAAGACTGAACATTTTTACATGATTTGATTTATATAGTCTGAGCTTCTTTATCTAAATTATTCAATATTAGAGCACGGGTACTATGCAAATGGAGGGATTCTCCACTTGTGTAACATCTGCATTTCAAAAATGAAAAGAAAAAAAAAGTATAACAAGAACAACTCCTGTGTGACATCGTGGTGGCAATCCCTGTTAAGACCCCAATGATTCTACTCAAAGAAGACATTGTGCACCAGCTCAGAGTCATCTCCGAATCTATGTGGTGCCCTAGGCTGGTGACCTGGCCTCTGTCACATGGCAGCTGCAGCCTCACTTCAAACCACGAGCTCAATAGCACTCACTGTGTCCAGACAACTGCCAGTTGCTCCACACATAGAAATCTATTGAATTCTCACTTGGCCCTCTGAGGTATTTACAATTTTTAATACTGGCTTTAAAGAGAAGGGAAGCAAGGCATAGGGGGATGGGAAGCCAGAAAATATTACAGTCAATTCAGATCTAGCATCTGATCCATCCTTGAGCAGCTGCTCAGAATTCCACTGGAGTCAAAAAGGAGTCATGAAACTGCTTCAACACACTAAGAAAAATGGGCATCTTCTAAGAGGAAGACGTGTGTCCAAAGAGAAAAGCAGAGATCTAAAGTGGGCGGAGACAGCTGAGTTAGTGTGCCCAATGACCTCTGTCTCCAAACTCTTCACTTCCATTATGTAAGACAACATGTCCTCGGTGTCCTTGGACTCTTGTTCCACACCAGAGTTTGTACTTAACGTCAGAGGCCTACTGATCAATTTCTCCACAAACAAGATGCATCGACATTATGTCCCAGGGCCACCCCATAATATCTATGCTATTATGTTGAGGAAAACCAGCCAAGAATACCACTCTGCATTAGTGATATGAATGTAAGAGGGTGTTTCTGGCAAGCTGAGCAATTGCTCATAAGTTATAAACAGCATCTGATTTCTCCAGCCTGTCTAACTTCACGGAGGTGCTTGGGAGTTTGGGCTTTGCAAATAGGAAATATAAGAAGAGAGTTTCAGTAGGGAGAGGCTGGAAGAAAGGAGTGGTCAGATGGGAGAGAATGTCATCTTGATTTCACCTAATCCCATGAGTTGGTTTGGACTCCTTAGGAAGCTGCTAGAGATTCTGTGAGTCTCCCTGGAATCCAAGTGACCAAGTGTGGTCCAAAGAGGAAAATGGAGTCATGTGTGTAAGGGTGCTCACTACTCCAACCTTGCTATAGCATCTCATGGTTGGCAGTAGCAAAAGCAGTTTTAAATGTGGACTAATGAGAATGAGGGCAGCGTAAACATGTGACAACAGACAGGATGATTGGTGGGTGTAATATGAGACACACCTCCATCAAATTAATGACATCTTATCCCATCCTAGACAAAGAGAAAGAAAGAGGTCCTGTCTGATCATCTCAGTCTCGTGTGTGGCTAGAGTGTTTATTTAGGGATGATCCATCTCAGCTCCATATCCCCCGAACTTGGACTGCAGCAGTGGCTACTCTGCCTCCAGATGTTCCTTCTTTAGGCTACGTTATTCCCAAGAAGCATTTCTTCTATCAATGTCCTATTGCAACTTACTCTCTTCCTCAAGATGAAGTGTGACTCTGAGCCACATAAAATATGACCATGATTACAGAGGAGAGCAGGTAAAAAGATCAACCATTTGTTTTCCCAGAACTATCCTGACGTTAGCCCTTTAAACTGGGAAATCTCAGTCTTGAGCAAATGGAAACAGTTTGTCACCCTTGCTGACCATTGAGTTTGGTACAAGACTGCTATAAAGATGTGTGTGGATGTGTTTTCTTTTTTAAATTATTTGATCCAACACAAAAACCCATTAGCGGCTACTATTTGTACACCAAGAAGCAATGAAATTTAGTTGCTTACTTGATATAGACAGCATGGTTGCTATGGAAGCAGTGAGTGCCAAAATAAAAGCAGCAAATGTCTCGGTACTTGCTTCATACTTTTAAGTTTTAATACTTGCTACCATAGGGCTGAGCACACTATATTGTGAAATCCCATTATAGCACTTCGACATAAGTACTTACCTTTCAGAATAGTATTACTAACATAGTTAGAAATGAACTACGTATTTACTACTGCTATTTGAAACATATTTATCTTTTGAGAGAATTTTTAGGCCATGCATTTATTTCTTGGAACAGGAATTGTAAACATTTTGAGGACAGGATATTTGAGCAATTACTAAATTCCTGACATACAGATAAGGCCCCTAGTATAAAACCACAGTTACAGGGAACAGTATGTGCATTTTCATGGGCTAAATTAAAACTATGGTATTATTTACTTATGTAGGCCCTCATAACAAGTTTTAGAAGGCTTTAAAAATGCAAGATAAAGTGAGTAAGGTGGGAATGAGATAAAGGAAAAATGTGGGTAGGAGAGCAAATTTGTGTCAGGAGCAAGGTTAATACAAATGAAATGCATGCTAAGTCATTACATCTTTAAAACGTCTAAATTTGGGTAACACATGTGCTTCTGACCCATCTAACAGAAAGTTCAAAGGAAAAAGAAATCAACCTGTATGATAAACCTCAGTGTCCATATGGTAAAAAACAAACCAGTTACCTTGAAACCACATAAACACACCGTGGTAGTTCAAATATGTATGGCCCCATAGACTTGGGTATTTTATTAAAATTGAGTTTGCAGCCTCAACTCCTAGCAGGCAGATTCCTGCTTCATGGGGGGGGGGTGTCACTTGGGGCAGATCTGATTCCAGCTTAAAGGTGTGGAGAAAGCAATTTTGAGCTCTGGTGGGTTTTGTGGCTACTGGTGGTTTTTTTTTTTTTTGTTTGTTTTTTGTTTTTTGTTTTTTTTTTTGGGGGGGGGGTTGCTCGCTGCTTGTTGGTGTTTTGCTTGCTGTAGTTTTTCTCTTGCTTGGATGTATGGAAGTAAGCAGCTTCTTCTGCCATTGATGGAACTTCCCCTGGATCTGAAATCCTGAAGTAAACCCCTTCCTTTCCTAAATTATGTCTGGTTAGATGTTTGTCCCAGCAACATGGAGCTGAATACAGCACATGCTAATCAATAAATGAAAGCTATTTGTCATATGGTCTTCAGAGAAAGTCACTACAGTGATAAATATCTAAGTCAATGGGCAACTATCTCACCTAAGACTACTGATGATGATTATTTAGAAGGTAAAATATCTTCTTCATCTAAGAAGAGGAGAAATGGGCAGCTCAGCAAATTGGGAAGTAATGATTTTCATTATTATTGAGATCAAAGAAACAAAGTAATTCTTTATCTTTTCCAAATATTTTTCATATAATTGATTTACAAAACAAAATAGCATAATGCAGTATCCAACATGACTTTTTTTTAATATTTTATTTATTTATTTGAGAGAGAGAGAGAGAGAGAGAGAGAGGTAGACAGAGAGAGAATATGGGCACACCAGGGTCTCCAAGCCACTGCAAATGAACTCCAGACACATGCACCCTCTTGTGCATCTGGCTGTATATGGGCACTGGAGAATCGAACTCTGGTCCTTCTACATTGCAGGCCAATGCCTTAATCACTAAGCCATCTCTTCAGCCCTCCAACATGACTTTAAGAAATTGTATCAAGAATTTTATTTTCCTCTGTCAATATAATGACCAAAGTACTAATATCCAAATATATAGTTTGGTCCCACAATATATTGTTACGCATAATACATGATAAATTATACCAATAAAAGCAATAATTTTCATAGATCCTTGTAATTCACTTCAAATCACTCCTTTTCAAATATAACCATACAAACAGGAAGTGAGTGAAATGACTTTGCCAACTTGGAAGCTGATCTCAGATTCAAACTAAGTTCTGATCACAAAAATATGTATATACTGCATTTCCTCTCTCTAATGAGTAAATTTATCATGTGCTATAAAATATGGATTATTTCATAAGAATACCATATTCAAATTAAAAGAAGTAATCTTTGTTGTAATAGTATACTATTGAATGGTATTCAAGATATTGCTATTAGGAAGACTGGGTGCCTGGTACACAGGAATTCTCGATAAGATTTCTTACAAATGTATGCCATTTTGCAATTGTTCGAAATTTAAAACAATTACCTCTCCACCATATTTGAATATGGTGTTTCCTTTATGAAGTTATAGTTGTGAAAATCCTGGTCTTTAACTTGATCTTCATTTTTTAAGAGAAAGGCAGGATGTGGTGAGAGCAGAAACACTGCAAAAAAGGATTGTGTAAAAAGTGAAATTAGAGTGAAAAGAGGAGAGTAGTTGGAATGAAGAAATGTTCTGTACTTAATAAATTCAGAGGGAAAATATTTGAATTTAAAACACAGATAAGGAAAAACTTTTTAAAAATCCCTCTTGTGAAACAAACACTATACATTTGTCTTATACAAATGAATGAAGACACTGGTGGTTCCTTTATAATCCTACAAGGTGGTTGAGTCATAAGAAAAATAAAATGGTATTTCAATGCTGGGTCGTCTTCTTGAAATAGAATGTGACCTCCCTGGAACTCTCTTTTCTACCTCTCAACTAATGAAAAAATAGGATGCCCTTTGTAATCCGTGAAATGCTGGAGAAGAGCTAGTTATTACAATCTGCTAGGCCAAGAGAGTTCAAAGGACACTGAATTTCTGTGAACATGCCAGAGATCACTTGAAAAACAGGAAGAATAAGCTCATAATGTGAATGATGAACTGGGTTATGAAAGGACTGAAACCAACTTTTCCTAAAAGAAAATAAATTAATCTGTGAATCCTAGTCTACACAAGTACTTCATATAACTCCATGGAAAATTCAACTTTCTCTGATATTTCTTCTGGTGCCCTTTTCTGTATCATTTTTGTACGATCCCTGAGAGAGTAGATCTCCTTTCTACTGCCAAGTCTTGTCAAGTCAAGGGGACAGTGAAAGTGGGCTGAGATATACATCACAAGCAAGCTATCTGGAGACTCCCTGTTGTGCATGCTAGGAAGTAGAACAAGCTAGTCTAATCTAGAAGAGAACTGCCTTCTTCACATCTACTAGGTCAGTTACCCATCACACCACTGGGCATAATAGAATAAAGCAAACTCCCAAGCACCTCTGTGAAGTCAAACATGTTGGAGTGGGTGGGCAGGAGAGGGAGAGATGGGATATTGTTTATAACTTATGAGCAATCGCTCAGCTTGCCAAAAACACCCTGATACATTCACATCACTAATAAAGCTTCTTTTTTCTAAGCTAATATACCATGGCTTATGGTACAGCTGAACCCACAACTCCCCTCCCTGAAGTCAAAGTCCAGTTCAGTAAAGAGCACAGAGGACAAGGCAAGTCCTCTGTCTGCCTGGCCGTCACTGGACCTCGAGGTAATGCTGTGAGGTGGTGAGGCACCACAAGGGACAGAAATGCCACTTGTCCAACTGGCTACCACTGAACCTTAACAGAGCTGTGGATTCAGACACTAGCCAGCCTTTCCTGTGAGCTTACCTATAAGTTTCAATAAACCTCATATCTCACCTCCAGCAACCTCCCCCAGGGCCACAGTGCAGTTGCAGATGCAGTAATCACATACATAAGAGAGTACATGGTCAAAAAGCACTGAATAACCAGTGAAGAGGGATTTATGAATCTAAAAATCTCAAATTTAAATTATAACAAAATTACAAAAATATGCTATGGCTTTTATGAGCCATTGGTTCTTTAAATGTTTACATACCAGCTGCCCACTGGCACTCAACTTATACCCACCTGCTGCAACAGGAGAGATGAGTGGTGGTGGTTTGAGTTGTCTCTTCTTAGAGGTCTTCAGCTACAAAGAACCAGCTCTCCCAAGTTCATATCTCCTGCCCAGGGTATAAAGGCCCAGCTCTCGTGACTAAATTTGAGCCACATTATAAAGGACTGTCCCAACTCCAGAGCAGTCCATGGAATCAGCTGTTGCACCTACATTGGAATTCAGTTTCTCCTCCAATCCTGCCTACTCCACTCTCCCATACATCATGGTATAGCAAATATCCATCTCTAGGTCAATTTTAGAAAAATTCACCTCTGCCATTTACTTCTTTAAACAAAGTTAGCTCTACCAGTTCCATTTTTAAATGGTTGCAGATGGTGCAAAGGACACACAGAGATCTTAGTAAGTACTCTCAAGGATGAAGCCATACCTGAACACCAGCCCTGCCTTGTATGCCATTAACAACCTAATAGCTATATGACAATAATGGGAATTATTGGTGTGCTTTTTTAAGAAACCTTAGATTTCATTAACCCTCTCATGATTCATATGTGTATGTTAAGAAGAAACTTGAGTTCTGAATTTTCTTAAGCCATTTAATTGTGACAATGTAATGACTGGGGGCTGGGAGGTGGCGTAGCAGTTAAAGATGCTTGCTTGCAAAACCTGTTGTCCTGAATTCAATTCCCCAGGGACCACATAAATTCAGATGTACAAAGTGGCACGTGCACCTGGAGTTCATTTGCAGTGGCAAAAGGTCCTTGCACACTAATTCTATTTCTTTCTCTTTCTCTCTCCAAATATTAATAAAATGTTTTAAAAGAAAATGTAATTACTGTTAACAAGAGATCAATGTAGAGTATTTTTCATACCATGTCATTGAGACACTGGAGTACCACAGTGAAGCTGCCTGCTGAGATATTTGGAGTTTTACTTTACATCTTGAATAAGTGTGAAAGTTGATTTTTTTAAAGCCATCATTTTTATTTAATCCTGAGAAGCATTCATTTAAAGCAAAAGTTTACTGAATGCTACTTATTTCACTGTCTAATCCATACAAGAATATATGTAAATTACATTTCAAGTTAAAATAGTAAAACTGGGGAATACCTAATGTCCTGAGAAAATGGCCGAGATACTTCAATACTCCTGCATCATTTAAAGGTAGCATAGTTAGTATCCACGAAATTTGGTTTATACAAAGCAAATATCCTTTGAACTTACGTTGTGCTTCAGAAGACTTTACCAGTCTTGGTAAAGTAAGGAAAATGGAAAGCATATTTGCATTTACTTCCTAAGCTTTCTTCCCAATCAGGTTTGCCATTCCTGAACACCCGTTCAGCCGACTCACTATGGCAGTAATTCTGAACAAGAAGGAAAAACGAAAAACACCAAACATAGGAGACTTTTGATGATTTTTTAATAATCTTTCTTTTATCACAATTTAAAATATGAACTTTTAGATGGAGATTTGTATGCATTCATACCCATGGTATCACCATGGTAAATATGAATAATGCAAATACATCATACTGAGCTTTCATTTAAATTTTTCTGCTTTTCTCATTATTCTATTGTGGATAAATTCTTTTATTTTGCATATGTGTGTATACATATTTATGTGTATGTGAGTAAAAGTGCCCATGTGTGGAGAGGCAGGTCAAAGGAAAACCTCAGGTATTGTTCCACAGACACTGTCCACCTTTTCTGAGACAGAATATCTAATTAGACTAGAGTGGCTGGCCAGCAAGCCTCAGAGATCCTCCCCAGCACTGAGAGTACAAGCATGCACCACCATGCCTGGCTTTTTTAATATGGGTCCTGGCGATTGAACACAGGTCCTCATGCTTGAAAGGCAAATACTTTACCCACTGAGCCATCTGCCCAGGCTTCTTGGCTAAATTCGTATCTAATTTTGGACAATAAAGATATCAATTTTAAAAAATAAAAATAAAATAAAAAAGTTCATAAAACATTTTATATTTGCTGTAAACTATACTATGGTGTGTGTCATGGTTTGATCCAGGTGTCCCCCACAAACAAATGAATGTGTTTTGATATATTGATCCTCAACTGATGGCAGTTTGGGTTTTACAACCTCAATGAAGCTGTGTTGTCAGGGGCGGGCTTATGGGGGTTATAAGCCAGCTTCCCCTTGCCAGTGTTTGGCACACCTTCCTGCCGCTGTTTGCAATGCTGTGGCAGAGGTGATGTCCACCCCTCTGCTCATGCCATCGTTTTCCCTGCCAGAATGGAGTCTCCCCTCAAGTCCATAAGCCAAATAAACCCATTCCTCTACAAGCCACTTTTGTTTGGGTTCTTTCTGTGCAGCAACTAGAAAGCTGACTGCAACAGTGTGCAAACCTTTTCCTTATTTTACATAGTTTCATAAAGTCAATTTCATTCCAGTGTATCATTTATTTGGACCATACTCACTCCCTCCTCTCCTCACCTTCCCCACACCCATTAATCTCCGTTCTTCCCCCGTCTCCCTTCTCTTTTCATATCGTGTGTGTGTGTGTGTGTGCTAGTGTATGTGTTTGTGTGTGGTTTTATGAATCAATAAAAAAAACAAGATCCACAAATGGACAAAAACATGCAATATTTATCTTTCTGAGTCTTGCTTACTTCATTTAGGAAAACCAATGTTTCAGGAAATAACATAATTTTATGCTTCTTTATGGATGAGTATAACTCCATTATAATAAAATGTGATGTTATATCTACATATTTATAATTAGCCTAGGTGTCCATCAACACATGAATAGACAAAGAAAATGTGATAACACACACGTGTGTGTATATATATATTTATATATATACTAATTCAAATATTGTGAGATGTTGTAATAAACATAGATGTGCAAGTATCTCTGTGGTGTGTTGACTTAGACCTTCAGGTGTATGCCCCAAAGTAACATAACTAGATAATATTGGGATCCTCTTTTTAGTTTTTTGAGGATTTTCCAATACTGATTTCCATAGTGTCTAGTCTAATGTACATTCCTATAAGTAATGTATGAGTTCCCTTTTCTCTTATTGATAGCCATTCTGATTGGGTTGATATGGAATCACAGTGTAGTTTAAAAATATGCATTTTTCTTGATCATTAAGGATGTTCATTGGCCATTTCTTCTTAATCTTTTGAGAACTCTTGATTCATTTTATTAGCCTATTCATTGATGGTTTTGGGGGTTGTGTTGTAGGGATCAAAAGCAACTGATGAGAAGATTTTATTTTGGCTTACAGTCTCCAGGGGAAGCTTCATGATGACAGGGGAAAACATGGTATGAACAGAGGCTGGACATCACTTCTGCCACAGCAGGTAGAAAACAGCAGCAGGAGAGTGAGCCAAAGTCTAGCAAAAGTAAGCTGATTGTAATACCCCTAAATCCAACCCCAACAATACACCTCCTCCAGCAAGGCTCAGCCTCCCAAATTGCCATCAGCTGGGACCCAAACATTCAAAATACATGAGTGTATGGGGAACACCTAATTCAAACCACCACAAATTGGTAGTTATTTAATTTAGATATTTTAGATATCAATCCTCTGTCACATGTATGGTTGGCAAAGATCTCTCATTCTATAGGTGATGTCCTTCCTCTAGTAATTGTTTCTTTTGCTGTACAGAATTTTTCAAAATTCCAGACAATCCTATTTGTCAATTCTTGGTATGAATTCTTGAGCTATTGGAATCCTTCTCAGAAAGCCTCTTTTTATACCTATGACTTAAAGTGTTTTGCCCATGTTTTCCTCTAGTAACTTCAGAGTTTTGGACCTTTGATCCATTTGGAGTTGATTTTTGTAAGTGGTAGGAGAGGAGTATAGTTCATTCTTCTACTGTGGATATTCAATTTTCTTGACAACATTAATTGAAGAAATTATCTTTCCTCTAGTGTGTTCTGGCAGCTTTGTCAATAATCAGGTGGCTATAACCATGTGGTTTTAATTCTAGGTCCCCCACTCTATTTTATTGATCTGTGAAACTGTGTTGTGCCCGTATCATGCTGTTTTTCTAACTCTGACTCTTTGGTATAACTTGAAATCAGATTATTATGATACTTTGAGAATTTTTCTTTCTGCTGAGGACAGCTTTAACTATACACGGTCTTTGTGCCTCCATGAGAGTTTCAGGAGTTGTTTTTTTTTTTTCCTACTTCTGTGAAGAATGCCACTGGGAACTGCTTTAGGTGATATGCCCATTTTCAGTATATCAATTCTGCTGCAGTATATCAATTCTCCCTCTCCTACTGTTTTCTTCGATTTCTTTTATCAGTGTTTCAAATTTTTCATAGTAGAGGTCATTCACATGCTTAATTAGGGTTATTCCTCGATATTCTACTTTCTTTGAAATTATTGTTAATGGGATTGTTGCCCTGATTTCTTACTCAACATGCTTGCAGTTGATATACAAAAGAGCTACTCATTTTTGTATGTTAATGTTGTATCCTGCTACATTGCTGAAGATGTTTATCAGTTCTAATAGTTTTCCAGTGCAATCTCTAGGGCTTCTTATGTACAGGATTATATCATATGCAAATAAGGATAATTTGGCTTATTCCTTTTATGTTTGTATACCTTTTATTTTTTATTGCTGCTTTACTTAAGATTTCAGGGACTATATTCCATAAGAGAGAAGAAAGTGGACACTTTATCTAATTCTTGGTTTTGGTGGAAAAGCTTTCAGTTTTTATTCCACTTAGTATAATGTTGGCTATCATCCTATCATGTGTAGACTTTATTGTGTTGAGGATGTCTGCTCCTTCTATTACTAGTTTCTTTAGGACACTTAGCATAAACACGTGTTGAATTTTACCAAAGGCCTTTCCTGCATCTATTGACATGATGATGTGATTCCATTCCTTAAATCAATTAACATGGTATACTATATTTTTTGATTTGTGTATGTGGAGCCATTCTCGTATGCCTAGAACTAAGCCCGTGTAGTCATTGTAAATGATCTGATTGATGTGTACTTGAATATGGCTTGTAAACATTTTATTAAGAATTTTATGTCCATCTTCATAAAGGAAATTGGCATATAATTTCTTTTGTTGTATTCTTTTCAGCAGTTGTTATCAGAGCAACACTGGCTTCGTCAGATGGGTAAGGCAGCATTCCGTCTTGCCAAAAAGCATTAGGAGGGCTGGTAAAATTCATAAGTGAATCCATCTGAGCCTGGGAGACTTTAGGACTTCTTTAATTGCTCATTATGGATCTATTTGAGTTGTTTGTTTCTCTTCATTTAATTTTGATAGCTCATATGTGGTTTACCCTTCGGTGTCAGTCCTTACTTTGCACTGTGTTTTAGGCAGGGTTTCTCAATGCACACCAATGTGTTCACCAGGCTAGCTGACCCATAGATGCCAAGGGGTTCTCCTATCTTGGCGTCTCAGGGATACAGATGCTCATCCTACCATGTCCAGCTCTAAGATCATGTGAGCTCTAAGATCCAAACTTAAGCACTCACAATTACATAGTAAGCCTTTTTCCACTAAGTCATCTCCTTAGCCTTGGTGTGTCTTTATATGCGACTT